>JABXWE010032157.1:0-11737 GCA_014611495.1 Limonius californicus | reverse complement strand
ATAGTACTCCAAATCTCCAACTAAGTATTAACTTTTTGCATTCCATTCGAATCCTTGTATATTTTATTAATTGTTATTGTTAAATAGGTTCAAGCTTGACTTGCAATCGGCTTAAATATATGACCAGCATAATAATACGTGTGTAATCCAGCAAGACACATATTGCTTAACAAAAAAAAATTACCGAATCTCAAATTATTGGTAAGACGTACGTACCCTTCGACTAAATTAAAAGAACTGCAATCTAGGTTACCATGACAATATATATATATATATATATATATATATATATATATATATCTGGATGGATGGGTGGATGAAGTAGGTAAAAGATATTTCCATTTAAAGTACTGTTGCCGATTTTTTCAAATTTGATTATTTTACAAAGTTCTGATTCAGTTGTGTATAACTTTAACCTTTACGTACAAGCTACGCCAATAGAAAACATTCATCCATATAGTTGTTGTGGAACACAAGGGATCCTCGTGGCTCAGTGATAAACCCTTACTGATGCTCATTGGTGATCCTCATGGCAGCCAATGTGCTACAATTAGCTGTATGTCACTGCTAATTCGCTAGCTGAAAATTGCTTGTGGAATTTTGTCATGATAGTAGTAGTGTATTATTCTAGGAACGAATAACCTTGACGTTGACACTGCCCGCAATTGTAAGTTCAAACAAACATTTTATCCTCTTTATTTATATTTCACATCAAAACTTTAATATAGTTTGTAAGTACATTTTACAAGTTAATCCACGGCGTATGTTGTGTAACTGTGTTTCGAATCCATTGGGAGTGCATTGGTACGTTAACGTAACTTCCAACTCCTTGAGTTTTTCCGCAGCTTTCTTTAAACGACAATATCCCAATTAACGTATATGCGAAACTGAGAGCAGCTCCTATATCTATCTGCAAAGGTAACATCCTATTTTAATCCCATTACTAAACATAGCCATTTCTTAACGGGTAACGCATACACAACCATTGTAGCAATGGTTTGTACTCCAAAGAACACAAAATATTTGGCTCCTATTACGTTCTCTAAAAGTTGATGCTTGGTAAATGTGGATTTTTTGGTTTCTATCTTTAATCATAACTTTCATTTTTATTTAAGCCTTAAAAGGATTTGTTTTACATTCTTCTTCTGCCCACTTAATGTACTATGAAATTTACTTAACTTATTTTCATGTTAAAGACGAATTTCTAATACTTATCAAACTATATTTTCCATAATTTTCATTAAATAAACTGCAGAAATACATGTGTCGTTTTGGTTGCCTCTCTCTCGGTCAACCATGGTGCAAACATAGAAGTAACAATCACACCAAATTCAAGGAAAATAGGTATTATTACAGTTACAGGATTTTAATTGTGAACTACTCTTATCTTTTAAGTCGTAGGTCCCCGCCCCTGCGATATGTAACACTTTGAAACTCTCTATTAGAACTGGAATTACTTCAGATAAGCAAAACACATAATGAGGGTGTACAATGGGCCAAATATGGACTAAGTGCAAAGTGATTATTGGAAAACCATAATCTAGATTCGCCTTCTTTCAGATGATAGTTACTTACAGTACAATTTTTGCGTCCATTCCGGTGAAAGTAAGAAGCGCACATGTTTTTTCCTACTCTGTAATACTTCGGCTGAAAATACCTCACGCATATTCCAGGATGAAGCAGTAGGGAATTCGTGTGCCACACCGCATCTTTGAGACTATTTGCTTTGTCCTGCAAAAAACATATCTTATACAGGGTGTATAATCTTCCCAAGTAATCTCCTACAAAATTTTAATATCTTAACCATTTAACTGCCAATAGATATTTAAATTTCCTAGATCATTTGGGAGGATTGTTAGATGATGTCCCTCTGGCTATCAACCATGGCATGTGGGATCAGCACGATGGTGCCCCTGCGCACTTTGCGTTACTTGTAAGACAATTTTGAAATCAACCGTTTGAAGGACGTGTAATTGATAGAGGAGAAGTGGACCCCTGGCCTCCAAGATCTCCGAACTTAACTTGTTTAGATTATTATATGTGGGGCCATATGAAAGATATGGTACACCAAACATCATAAGAGGCTGTTGAAGATCTTAGCAGACGCATTTTCGAAGTAGAAACAGAACTAATTCGGAATAAGAGTGGTGTGTTACGTAGGGCAACCAGATCTCTCTTAAGAGGAGCCAGAATGTGTCTCGAGAGTAACGGTGGCCATTTTGAACAATCTGTATAGTGAATTTAAACTGAAATAGAAAAAATATTGGCTATTCTAAAATTGTAATAGTTAATAAAGAATAACATTCTGTATTTTGAAAACGGTTTTTTAGGACATAACTTTATTAGAATCTTTAACTATATTTGGTCGTGGGACACCCTGTATGAAGAACTTTCTAGCTTTATGTGTTAGAAGAGATATGTTTTGCGATAGGTCACACAAAAAATTGAAATTTGATAATGTTTTCAACACTTACCTTTAAGTCTGAGTAAGCAGCTAATGATAGACTGAGTGAGCTATCTGGAGCCCAGTATGTAAGCTGATGTGGAACTTTTGCTATATATACATATCTTGAATCAAAGAATGGTTCGGAGAGCTGCAATTATATGTAATTACTACTGCTACTTTTAAAATTTCGTATATTTAAAATATTCCTTTCGGCAGAGTTGGCTTGTATTGATGACATACACGCATACATTTTTCTGTATAAATAAAATAAAATATGATTAATAATCGTTTAGGTATAGTCGAATGTTGTCGTATTAGACGGGTGGCCCTTTGCAGTACGAATCACCACTTGTATAGTTATATTGCTCTCTTTCTAGCTCCTTAGTTCGTCTAGGCTATTAGAGCGAGCGCAAGTCTTGCAGATTGCCGCTCTACAGTTTATGAAATGCACTGCGGTGATTTGTGAAACGAAAAGAGATAGCACTTGCAGTGTTCAGTGGTTCCAAAACAGCTGATTTCTTATGTTACTTTTCTGATGAAGATATTTTACATTTAATTCGACACTTGTTTTTGGTCACTGGTTTTTTGGGCATGTGGCCGCCCATCTTAGTTCAATCGGTTATTTTACCTGAGTGAGGACTTCGCACCCGTCAAATAAGACGAAACCCGACGATAGGTGCTTATGAAGTAAGATTTCCTGAAGCGTTTAACGAAAGAATTGAGAACAACCACAGAAGGTACAGGAATGCAATGGGGAGCAGAGGAAGAACTAAATCATAATAGGCGAAGATCGAGCAGAGGGTACAAGACAACGATCGAGTAATGACGGGTATTTTCTTTGAACCTTTGAACATACACAAAATCATTAACTGAATAGAATTTATTTCAGACTACATAACAGTTAAAAAGACAATTGTCCAAGAGGATATGAGATGTGGAACCATCACTCGCTGATGATAATGGAAACGAAATGGAAATTAAATGTAGTGCAAGCAAAAACCAACGCAAAGTTAAAGAGGCAAAAAAAAATATAAGTACTGGTTAAATGAGGAAGTGTTCCAAAAGAAATTCACAAGGTATGTGAGAAATGAGATAATAGCAATGAGCCATGTGAACGAAAATGAAGCAGTACACTGACTTTGGAAAAATGTTATGAAATGTCAGAATTGATATGTATAAGCAAGAACAAACATCCGTGCACGCACCAAGCATACGGGATGGTAGACCAACCAAATAGAAGCGAGCTGAAGAAGAGATTATTATAAGAAAATTGAAATACTACGTTATGGAAGTATTACAAGGTACAAAAACCATAAATAGAAATATAGCAACAAAGGAATAGCCTGGAGTGACAAAACGTATAATTAGAAATGAAGTTGAGAAGGTCATAGTTAAACTAGATATGGACAATGAAGAGAAACAGTTGTATACGAAGATTCTAAACTCCATATGGTGAAAAAGGAAATCCTGAAAGTAATGAAACCACTATGTAAGCGGATTTTACAACGGTTAAAAGAACTATGTGAAAAAACCTAGAAAAACAACTGTTCGCTTAGGGAGGATGAAGTGTTTGAGATGGAGTTTTCAATGATAGGAAAACCAGCAGACTACAATGAGAAAGAATACCTAATTTGTAGAATTTAGCAAGACGTTTAGTTAGGAATGATGGGACAGATAGACAATGAGTTGTTATTGCCTTTGAAAAGCCTGTAGAGCAAGATGTGAAACAAAAGGATTTACTACTGCTATATTTATAAGTGATGGTGGTTGAGATAGAAACCTGCAAGATAAAGATATGGAGAGATAGATGGAAATATGCAAGAAGTGGAAATTAATATATTAGTACTTGCTGGTGACATCGTTAATACTAGTTAAAGCAATAGAATCTAGCTATAAAATTTACCAGTAAGAAACAAAATGTGAACAACCCGAAGAAAACAGAAGTTATGGTAATATTGAGAAAATATGTTATTAATAAAAAACAAGTCTCCAGATTTTAAATATTCGGACATTAAAGGAAAGAAACATTTTGTGAGACTAAATGTAGAAACTTTAGATCCGTGTTAATATATCAATTTACATACTTCTGTAAGACATGTGTACGTCAGATTGAAACATATCTGGAGAATGGAGAAAAGGAGAATCCTGAGTTTACCTTAAAAACAATAAGGAAGGAAGGCAAACTAATATAAAGACTACAACTCAACCTAGAAAAAATTGAAGAAACTCAAAATCTCGGATTCACCTTAAAGTAGTAACATTTACAGCTCATTTTTGATAAATCATATCAAGCGCTATCTAACTAGAAGAGCACCGCTCGAAAAAAAATATTTAGATACGTTGGGATTTCTTTAAGAAAGGAAGATAAATTTATTAATTCCAGAAGATGTAGGCCCGGAAGGATTACAGCATAACAAAATGAACCACCATTGTTAGAGGTAGTGAATGAGAATATCTGCAAGGCAAAGAAATCCACGCACAAATGTGGACAATAGTACGACTTCAGTTAACCGAATTCGAGAAGCAAATGTGCACATTAGTTTGGTGCACGAACTGCATGAAAATGACCATCAGAGAAGATTGTAGTTTCGTAATTGTTTTCAGAAAGAGATTCTTCGGGAACCATCTTTTTTAAATTATTTATTCATGAAATAAAAAACCAGGTTAATGGTATGGAATATGATAAAAAGAGCAACATCAAAAGAATATACAGAAGACAGCAAGAAATATAAATCAATATGGAAAATAGAGCCAGTATCTAACCCATAAGCCTTGATCCGAAAAAAACAGGATTTAGGATTAAGTAAGTATATTATTTGTATGGACAATTCAACAAGAATAGAACGGGAAATAACAGCTGTAGAAATGAACCTCGCAGAAGAATGGAGGTATTGACACTAGATACATTAGAAACGCAGTTTAAAAAATATTAAATGGACACTAAAATAGTGAAGGGCTTATGTGTTCGTGTCGGAAGACCAGCATGTTAGACTTTTTTTCTAGTGATTTTGATTTCCTATCACTCTACTGAAATTAATTTTTAATAGATGTTATTCTTGGCAAAGCAATGGCGAAGATCCCCCGGCCTCTAAGAGATAAAGCCTTTTGAAGAGGAACAGCAAAAAGGGAGCAATCTGATACAGTCATGTAAACCTTCTGCAAGATATATCGTGTGAATGAGCATCTCTTAAAAGAAGAAAGCGTAGACAAAGATGTGTATTGAACCAAAATATTGTAGAATCAATGAAGAAAAAAGAACTGAATGAAAACCAATATAAGGTTGAACTTCTGAATAATCATAGAAGCATTTAAAGGAAAACAGAATCAGGGAGGTATACTACCTAGTAAATTTTATCTGGAATATAACTGCTTCTGTGTTTGCTTATAGGTCCTTTAGTTTTTGATAGCTTGTTTAAATATGCAGCGTAGCTATAGAACAAAAGATCCTTCGGCTTCTAAAACATAAAGCCTTTGAAGACGAAGAGCAAAAAAGGAGAAATCTCATACATGTAAACTTTCTGAAAGCTATATGGTGTAAATGAATATCTCTTAAAAGAACAAACCGTAGACATAGATGTGCATTGAACCAAAATATTGTAGAATCAATGAAGAAAAGGGAACTGAATGAAAACCAATACAAGGTTGAACTTGTAAATAACCATAGAAGGATTTAAATGAAAACAGAATCAGGGAGGTAGGTATACTACCTAGTAAATCTTATCTGGAATATAACTGCTACTGTGTTTGCTTATAGCTCCTTTAGTTTTTGATAGGTTGCTTAAATATGCAACGTAGCCATAGAACAAAGATCCTTCGGTCTCTAAAAGATAAGGTCTTTGAATACGAAGAGCAAAAAAGGAGAAATTTCATACAGTCATGTAAACCTTCTGAAAGATATATGGTGTAAATGAACATCTCTTAAAAGAACAAAACGTTGACAAAGATGTGCATTGAACCAAAATATTGTAGAATCAATGAAGAAAAGAGAACTGAATGAAAACCAATACAAGGTTGAACTTGTAAATAATCACAGAAGGATTTAAATGAAAACAGAATCAATTAAGAAACGAGAACTGAAGCAAGACCAATGGTAAATTAAGGTTTAACTTCTAAATAATCATAAAAGGCTTCACAGGAAAACAAAATCAGGGAGTTATACTGTATAGTAAATCTTATCTGGAATATAACTGCTCCTGTGTTTGTTCACGGGTCCTTAGTTTTTGGTAGGCAGTATAAATGTGCAGTGAAGCCATAGAAAAGAAGATCCTTCAGCTAAAGCCCTTGAAGAGGAAGGGCAAAAAGGGAGCAATCTAATATAGTCATGTAAACCTTCTACAAGATATATGCTGTCAATGAATATCTCTCAAAAGAAGAAAACACAGACAAAGATGTACATTGAACCAAAATATTGTAGAATCTAGAAACGTCTGTGGCACTTTAAATGCACAACACAGGCATAGGAGTAAGATTGCTGCGTTTCGTAAGAGATAAAGCACTCAAGAAAAAGAAGCTAAAGAAAAGAGAACTGAATGAAGACCAATGGTAAAATCAGGTTGAACTTGTAAATAGCCATAAAAGGATTTAAAGCAAAATATATTGTAACGTTTATCTATCAACTGTAACTATTTCTAATACTACACGCTACCACGAGAAAACAAGAAGATTTTAACAACTAACCATAATCAGGGCAAGATCATGCTCAGAATGATATCCCTTGACAGAACACTGAGGATGGAGCTCAATTTTACCGCTTGTATAATCTCTATGTTTCTTTTCAACAGTAATAGAGGGATCTCCAATTCGGATTTTAACGCGAGCCTTGGTAATGCTGCAACACAGAGTTGTTTTAAATGTATTTTTGGTGTTACCATGTCCTGGTAACAACCACGCACTTGAAATTTTGTCTGTACTCACCCTTTCACACATAAACAAGTTGTTATTGCCCACATTTTGGATATCAGAGTTACAGTGCATTTTGGTATGTCGTCAACGAACAAAGTAGCCTGTAATATAAGAAGGTGTCTTAGTTATCTGAATTATTTGTTGTACTAATGATGACGGCAACCTTTATTCAAAACTGTTGCATCTATCAACACTGGAATGGAAAGTTGCATTGCATGTTGTAGAAGTGGAGAATAATTATTTACCGATTCCATAGAAAACAAAATAGAATATTACATTTCATACAATTCATATACTGTTTCAATAAAGTCAAGTTTCAGTTATGGGATGGCAGGTGTTTCAATACTGTATGTGTTACACGAAAACTTGACGTTCGTCTAGTTTTCGCGCGATAGTATTTGAACGTGTGGTAAAATTTATTTAAATTCGTAAATAGCATAGCTTACGCCATCTTTCAGTTATGCCGAGAATGCTCCCTGTTTGTCGTGTTTTTATTGGTAGGCACGGGCAAACATTCTCGAGACGCACGCTTCGAGAAATTCCAGAAAATTCGCATCAGAGTTGTTTTGAAAAATGACTCCGTCTGGCTTGCCTTGCCGCTCGGACGAAGGATTCTTCGGTAGTTGCTTGAGGCGCGGAGACGTTATGATTAGTGAAAGTAGGGTGGGGTTGACATTGCCTTCGTTCTTTACTTTTCGTTCTGTGTCTCGCAATAAAACTTGACGAGAACGTCGGATTAAATTTATACAAAAGTTAATCACTTAGGTATAGTTCTTTTTATTGTTTGATACTGATAAAAATTAACACCGTTGCTCCATTTAACGTTCCTCTGAAGATTTACCGTTTCAGCAAAAATTTGTGCAACCGTATATTTTGTTTATGGTTGTTATGTTCGTTGTTCAGGAAAAAATATTATTATGGAATCTGATGCAATACTCTAAGGTCAGCGTAGCTGCCGTCTCTTTCTGTAGTCCTTTCTCTTTTGTGCGTCGACCAAGCAAGTATCCATTTTTTGGCTCTCTGTACCCTGCCGCTGAATTAAGGTAAAAACGCTCTATATTTTCAAATAGTAGTGAAAATTGCAAGCAGTAATTACTTTTTTTACAAAGCTGTTCGATTTGTGAAAGTAGCTGATATTGATTACGTAGTTCTTTCTGTAACGCGACGATAACTAATAAGTCACCAAAAAGTAAAATTATCTTATTTGTATTGTTTTAGGTAACTGTAGGAGTGCCGTGTTTGCAAGTTTTCTTAGGGTCTTTTGTGAAATATCCAAACTTTTAAGATTAGGGACCCGTGCAGGTGCATAAGCTTCCAATAAAAAAATTACACCTACCTTTATGCCGAGTAATAAAGAGGGAAATCTTTCTATAATTAGGTGTTATGTCTGGCTGGAAGTAAGACAACTATGTAAAATAATTAGTATTGGGCGTACGTGTAAGTCCGAGGAAAGTGTTATTCGGCATTCTTTTGACAAAGACTTTAGCTTCAATAAGCGCTCAAGTATGCGGGACGTGCGGGCCAAGCGATACTATTCTCTGAATTAAGACGCTTCGGATTATTTTAAAGTGCGCTCGTCTTTTGCACTATGACGAGAACGTAAATTTTGAATTTTCAACAGACCACTGCTTCATGGCTACTAAACGGCATTAATTAAGGGATTGCTTCCCCCACCGGTCACTACGCTAGTCAAAATGGCTGAAAAATGAGCATATGAAGATGAGCAGGTCTCTTTGGCTCACCCTGTACTTAATGATTCATACATCAGAGTAATTTATGAAATTTAGACCAAGTAGAATCTTCCTCAGTACAAATTATGAACAAGGGGAATACAATTATTATATTAGATGAAGACCAGATATACAGATTCGCATCTTGCAATGTCGTTTTGCTGATTGGAGTTCTTGGTAAGATGAAATTGGTAGATTGAATTCTTCGCGATCGCGTGTAACAAAGAATCAAACATCTTTGTTTAACTTGTGTTGTACGAACAAAACAGGATTGTATTAAATAGTATGTAAGTCATTATTTAACTTTTATATACCGTTTGTCACTAAAACGAGGCACTTTAGTCAAGTTCAAGTAACAAAAACAGTAACATTTATTCAAATACATCACAGCTTTCGACAAATTTGAGGAGAACTTAATGGGGGCTTTTCTGTGATATCCAGGGTTTGATCTCGTTACTTAGAGATAGATTTGGTAGTAGAGCTGGTAAGGTTCGAAAGTCGGCAACAACTGTAGCGCAAGACAGATTTATGCGCATTCCTGCTCTCTCGTGACGCATATCCACTGCTAAACACCTTTATAATGAACTCAGAAGAGGCAATGGAATCTAGTTTAGTACAGAAACCATAAAATCATGTATCGGGAGAAAAATTTGATGTAAAACCACGATTTATTTGAAATCACAAAAGAGTTGTTCGACAATATGGAGATTGGGGAATGGATCAATGGATACCAGTGATTTTCAGTAATGAGTCATGATTTAAATTGACATGTTGTGATGGTCATTTTCGATTTTGGGCACGTGCAAGTGAAGGCTGTCGTGAAGGAGGTAGATAAATTTGGATCTGATGGTGTAGGCTGGTATTACTTTTAACTCTCTCACGGATTTCATTATGATTTCTTTCCTTTCCATTCTTGGAAACCATGTAGTACCTGCTGCAGACTGTATAGGTCCTAAATTTCTGTTCCAGAAACGTAATGCCCGACCACATAGCAGCCCCGATAAAGACGTTCCTGCAAGAATACCAAATTGGTGTAATGGATTGGCCCGCTCTTAGGCCAGACGTTAACTCAATTGAGCACTTATGGGGAGAGTTGGACTGGACGAAGAGGAACCGATTTGTAGTCCCAGAAATTCTGCAACAGCTCATGGTAGTTCTTGTGGAAGAATGGACCAATATACTTCAAGAAGATTGATTGAAAGTATGCTGCGAAGGTGCTAGGCTGTCACCCAATCTCATGGAGGTCATACGAGCTACTAGATTTCTTTTAATATTTAATGTTTTGTTAGACGATTGTTAAAAATATGGTAAAAATGCTATTTTCGTCATGGGGATTTTGATACTAAGTAAATTCTTTGAGTGTAGTTTGGCTTTAGTTAATACGAGTTTAACCTTCTGCAGAATTTTCAAATTTCTGTATGAAAGGCAGCGGAATAGATAATATACAAACATGCTTGAATGTTGCAAATATTATAAATAAGAACATTGTTAGCTGTTTAAATTCTTTCTATTATTATAATTTTACATTAACTAAATATTACAACAGACAGATACTCATCTTTAAATTCAGGCAAATATAGCAAATATATTAAATCAAAACCCATGAAAGGCGCGCATACGTGGTTGTTCTAATCCACTCCGAGTGCATTGGTATGTTTACGAAGCTTCCCATGTTGTTTTTTTCTCCGCATTTATCTTTATGCACCAATATGCCGATTAAGATGTAATCATAACTAAGCGGAGCTCCGAGATCCAACTGTGAAAGGGTCTCTTTAAAAACTTAATACATTAAGTATGTTTCTCAATTCAAATTACCTTACAGTCATCTTTGCCTCCCTTATGATTGTATATAGCACATGTAGTTTTCTCTGGTTTGAAATCTTTCTGTCCAAAGTGTGCTGCGCAATTTTTATTAGACTGCACTGACGTATTTGCATGCCAAACTGCTTTATGGAGGGTCGTTGCTTGATCCTGAAACAATACTTAGAGATCTAGTGTGTATGTGTGTGTGTCTATATAATGTATGTATATATATATATATATATATATATATATATATATATCGTATTACAAGAAGCACCAGCAGAAAGTTACCCGACAAGACCTGAAAATGGCAAATGTGATTTTGCCGAAAAGTTGCTACGCGGAAGAATTCCTGGAAGCCAATCACAGCATTTATATACACCCTGTTTTAAATTAAGTCTGCACTATTGCTAACTTCGTTATTATTGAATTGACGATGTCGACTAAATTAGCAAACTAGTAGTATTCTTTCCGCTGAATAAAATGGTGAAAACAGAAAAATAAATGAACATCGCATTTTCGAGTTATTTTGAAAAATGTATATTTTTTAATGGAACACCCTGTATATTTTTTGATGGATGGATTGCAAATTTTGTTTTAAACGTAAAAGTTTCTATGCACTATGATCCTAAAATAATAAATAAATGAATTATTCAGCATTTTAAAAATCGCAAAGTAGTCTGCGACAATGGCAATTTAATGTACTTAGGATAAAATAAAAAATAATAGTGGTATTTATCTTCAAAAGGATTTAATTTTAGATGAAAAAATAACACAACTTGTCTGAAAAATTAATTAAAACGAAACGTTATTTTACAATAAATGCTCAAATACATCTCCATTTTGTTCAATGCAT
>JABXWE010032155.1:0-25423 GCA_014611495.1 Limonius californicus | reverse complement strand
ATCAGGAAACTGTTGTCGAAATTCAACCATACAAGGGCTGGTACTGTAAATCCATTCCCCATTTTCAAGATTTCCATTGCGAAAATAAGATTCAACGATGAATCGCTTATGTATTTCTGTAAACACCATTATTAAATTAAATCTGATTAAAACTGACATTTAATTGTCATAAAATCATCAAAGACCGACGTATTGAAGTACAAAGCCACCCTTTATCTAAAATTTTTTTGTACATATGGTACAAATACATATCTCTAAAAATATCGATTTTCCGCACAAGACAATATTTATAAAAATTGTGCAGAGTTGACGTGCCAATTCAAAAATATAATCATATACGGGTGTTCCGTATGAAAAAGTTGAGAAAATACTCTTTGAAATGAATTAAACTTGCGCTGGTGTTAAGAACACCATCCATAATAAAATTGATATGTGGTGGTTGTATCGTTTTAGTACATCACTTGGCTACATAATTGTGAAATATGTATTCGTAATTAGCCGTAATACTCACGCACCGATTAATTTGTTAGAGGTTGTGTCAACCAAAAATTTCACTGTTTGTCGATAAATAACGCCTCATTCAAAATCAGAAAATAGAAGATCGTTGGTTAGATAACTTTACAATGGATTCAAAAATGTAAAAATGTACAGGGTGTTCTGTTTAAAAAATAATACCTTGAACATGCTCCCATGTATATTTAAAAATATTTTTAACATGTGCGCAGTTTGGCACTACATCAATTTGAAAAATAGAAAAACTTTCAAATATTTTTTTTATTCTGCCGATATTGTACTATGACGCACTAATGAGCAACCCTGTACAGTATGTATTTAAATTGTTATTTCTATTCGAACCTTTCTTAGATCACTCTTATTTACAAAATTTTCGAAAAAAATTATACTGGCCTATTTTTTGTAACATATAACAAATAACAAAATATTAGTTCAGAAGCTGCAAAAAAGAACTTTGTTAACAATCTCGCTTCCAAGATATACCTTAACTTACAAATTTTTTAACCAACTTTTCACTTTTGGGTCAGATTTCCACCACTGTTCACACTCAGTTGTACAACTGACAAACAAAATTATTTACATTTTAATTGACGTAAACAAATTTGAAGCCCCCACCTCCGTAACGCTGCTGAATTAAAAAAATTAGGGCGGGGATGGCTCAGTGGTAGAGGGCCAAGGTTTGGATGTAATAGTCCAAACGCTTCCCGGTTCGAATCTCCCCAGGGTCGGAAATTTTTCTAATTCCCTGGGGGATCGGTACTGGGTCCCGGTCTCCATTTGCCATTGGGGATCAAATTAATGGCACTCCTCGAATTACGGTCGCATTTGAGGAGTATCAAGACCATAAACAAAAACATTCACACACAACAGGCAAGACAAAAGCACGGTTTCGCACCAACACGGTAACCCGCAGAGGCGGGCCCTGTTGTGCATAGCACAAACTAGCTTAGCCTTGTCCCACACCGCCTCGACACTGCGCAAACGGTACAAACGAGGATCACGATTATATGATACGATACTAAGAGATTTAAGGGTTAAATATCCTCTGCTATAAGTGGTTGATGTTTTACGCATGTGTATAGAATCACCCTGTAGAGATGTTATAGTATAAGTATTAAAAAATTAAACTGAGACCTAAAGAATCCGGTTAGTTTGGAATCGTAACAAGCCAACTGAAACGCACGATGGTCATGATTGCAGAATCAGGTTCCTTCAGTTGTGAAATTAGGCAGATATTGAATTTAAATAGTAATCTTCTTCAAGACAGTGGCTACCCATATGGCTTATTTGCTATGCTGTTTCATACTCCTAATGTAGCAACCGCAAAGGTTCATAGCTATGTTTAAATTGCAAGCAAATCCGATCGAACCATGTTTGGTGTTTTTAGACGACGTTTCTTTATTTTATTTAATACGATAATGCAAATGGAAAGTGTGTAGCATGGACTTGGTTTGTGGAATTTTGAATGAAATTGCCGATGGAATGAAATTCTACGTCTTTAACAATTTTAGTTTAGTAGTGCAAATCCGCGAAGTATTCCGCATAGTAAATCTTGACTGTCATAGAAGCGGTTTAGTCTGTGTTATTCTGTAGGTTCTCTATGTCGGTATCCCACAACACAGGCATAGAAGAAAAGTTCTTCTTCTGCTTCTATCAGAGATTTTGCAGTCGCACATCGATTTTAACTTTGTTAATAGCAGCTTTAAATAATTCGCTTGAGCCACAGTCAAACCATTTTTATAAATTTCTTAAATAGGCTAGTTGTTGTGTTCTTGTATTACTCTTTCCTTTTATGTTTACTTGTACACTTAGCCTCAGTAACGTATAATTTAATCCCCTCATGAGGTGTCTTAAATATCTACTTTTCCAATTCACACTTCCTCTTTTGACAATATTTCACCGAAACTATTCGCATTCTTGTTTAACACCATAATTCAGAAGCTTGTTCTTGATATTTGTTTGTGTCTCGCTATGTCTATTCTCGGTTTTATTTGGAAAATCTGTTCATTATTTTCCATAGGACACGCTTTCAGGTATTTACAAGATGTTATTCTTACTCGAGTTATATAATCGACACTATTGGATTAACACCAATATTTTGTGTTATAGTATTATCATTAACGTGAGTACGTAGTTGTTACTGATGCGGTCGTGGACTAGAGACTAGCGCATTATAGCTGAAAGTCTGGGGTTCAATTCCCCGTACCGAAACATCTAATTTTCAACGACCATTCTCCTCTGCATCGCATTGGCAAACCAGCAGGGTATTCTGGCTAGTAAATCTTCTTTAAAATATAAGTGTTTACACTTCCCGTGGTTCGGAATCCACGTTAAGCTGTAGGTCATCTATGTCTGTGCCGCTTTGAACGTGCTATACAGGCATATGCGAGAAGGTCGCTACATGTAGTGAGAGATAAAGCACCCGAAGACGAATTATTACATATCTATTTAAGCGTTCAACTAGGTCATGGGTGCTGTAACTCATTTAAATTGTCCCCTAGTCAAAGAATGTCATCTGCGTGGCATGTTCCTATTTTTGGTGCATGCTTCGTTGACAAGAAGTTCTGCTGCTCTTTTTATAATTCCTCTTTGCTTAATAGATCTCCACTTCTGTACAATACCTATAGAATTCTAACTTCTTCTGTTAACTCTTGTGCATGGGGATCGCGGTAGAGTAGTGGCCGCAGCGTTTGGCTTCGGAGTTATTCTACCAAAGTTGCTCAGGTTCGAATCCTAACCACTGCACTTTCCCAAGGTGTTTGTGTTGTGTGGGGCAAGGGCTTTTCAAGGGTGGGGCATGTTAGACCTGTGAATGGCAGGAAATGTGCTGAGCCAGGAAAAGCTGGGTGGAATGGGAATCACGCATTTGACGACTCCACGATTCTTAAAAAAAATCTTGTGCAACTTTTACTTCTGCTGTCTAATTCCAATATAGGTAAGTTAGTTATTATTCCAATATCATGATTATCGATGTTTTTCTGTTTGTTTTACGTGGCGAATTTTGTTAAAGACTTTCTCAAAGTTTGTGAAATAAGAATAAAGTTTAAAATTCATGTATGCAATAATGCGCTAACTACGAATACGGTTACGTCTTATTACCAGTTCATTTCTGAGTTCCAGTTATTCCTTTTACGAGTTTTTTAAATTCGATTGTATTATTTTCAAAAAATCTTTCCAAGTGTGGCTCATTAAAGCTATGGTTCTATATTGCAAGCAATCGTTTCGGTTACTTTTCTTTGACAATGTTACAACAGTTGATGAGAGTAATTTTTGGTAATACGCTCGTTTTATAGATGGTATTAAAAAGTTTTATTATAAAATCTATGAGTTTCAACAGTTCTTGGAATCTCATACGATCACACAAAGAAAGTTGTTGGATCTCTAATAAGGGAGTAGACAACATGGTCCTCTTACTATAACCATGACATGATAATTTTACTATTTTATTTGCTTCTGCTCCGTATAGGTTTTTATTTGTTTCATAAAATTGGCTAAAGGTATACTGTCAAATTGTACAAGGGGGAGGGCGAGTTCCTCCTTGGCCCCTATTTGCCAGCCATATCCATAACCTTGAATGCTTTTCACTCTAACCCTTTTAGCTCGACCATAGCATTGGTGACCGCAGTCATCAGTTATGATATTCTTCACTTGAATGGCTCAGAATACAAAGTTAAAGTTGTTTTCCTATTTTCGGAGACATCTGAAATTCAACTTATATCAGCTTGTCGATACAGCTCGACCGTGACAAATGGGTAATTGGATCTGGTTGCTCGACAGCGGCCATCTACCAATCACGGCGGATTATAGCCAGCATCAATCATAATCACTCAAGCAGGCACATATGTGCAAGAACCAGACCGATAGCCACTGTTTGTATAGAGAATAGCACGTCACACCTTTGCATAACGAGAGAACGTCAACAACTCGATCCGAATGACGGATTGCGCCTTCAGCAAACTCCATTCGATGGCGGTGCAACATATTGGACGGTTTCATCGCAGCGAGAGTCCCATAAATCCATTCCACAGGCGTGTTTTTCTCCTGATCCGACAAAGCGGTAGAGGTGATTTACATTTTCTATCGAGACGAAAAGAGGCGCATAAATTGCACAGATGTCCCATCAAATGGCTCGTATATCTTGCATCCTCTGTTCACTGACCAAGTGTTGTGGTTCTAACGGGCCGTTCATCATGTCGTGGACGCGCCCTCCGCACAACACTGCCGACGGACCTAGTTAAGGGAGGGCTGGAGCTGATAAAAGCAGCCATAAATCTCCCTAGCACTAAAATGCTTTATATCTGCAAACGATTTCTATGCTTCATACCAATCGCATCTGAGTGATTCAATGAGTACGTCACATCCGATAACGCAGGAGCATGTGTTTACACACGAGCGTTCCGGCAGGTAGCATTGTCGGTGGAGTTCACGACTGATGGTATTAATAGACCTCTGGCGGTCCGCAATCCATCATTCGCACTAGTCCGTTTCCTCTTGCCCGCTCCAAATTATGTAGCTTTCAAAGGCAACTGATCCCAAGCACAGAATACAAAGGGTATCCAACAAAGCCGAGCAACTTCATGTATTAAGAGCATTCAGTGAGAATTAATTACGGCAGCCGATGTAAAGTCACCCGCCGAGTTTTACTCCAACTTCTCAGTATGACTTCGGCTTAATAACTTGTATGATGAAACAAAACTGCATGGTCACTGGGACGTATTACGCTTACGATGCAGCTGCCCCTTTAACAATTTGGTCAATTTGCTAAGTTGGTTTGCAATGTAATCATCGCCACGGGGATAATTGTGGTTTCTGAACCTCTGTTATTATTTAGTTACCTACGCATCACCTAGCGATAATGAACTTCAAATATATAGCTATAATTATACATGTATACATGTGCTTATGTGTTATAATGCAAACTCTTTCGCGTACGCAGTGTCGCAACAAGAGAGGGCAACCCCAGGCGTTAACAAACAAAAATGGCAATTTTGCAAAAGAAAATATATTATGTGGAAATATAGCAAGCAATAAAAGTTGAAATTGTTAGAAATATGTTTGGTTGCAAGTTGTAGCCAGTTTTATGATAATGCCTAATAAAATGCAGAACTATAGGTTTCGCTTTTAAGGAATCCGTCTATGAAATAGTTTTACTGGCAAAAAATGAATATAAAATGTCATTTTTGATTAAACCAATGAGGGCATCAAATGTTGTTAATAATAAAAACTAAGACTGAAGTAACAATTTAAAGTGTTGTGGCATGTCTTCGCCTTAAATATTTTCAAACCAAATACTGCACTTTACTGGCAACTTTGAATTTAATTATTTAATTTATAATAATAATTTATATTTCAAGGATTTGTACTGTAAGGTATAGATAACATTTCTTAAGTCTTTGATTAATACAATATGACATTTTTATTGAGAGAAACTGTAGCTTTTTATTTTTTTAATTGTAGCTTAATATTATTCTAATTCCAACACAGGGTGTTTATAAATCACTGAACGGCTATAAGTTCATTATTGAAAAGCATATCAAAATACAGGGTGTTTTTAAATGACTGATGAAAAGGCGGGAACATTTAAAATGAAAGTTAGCAATTTACTGATTTTAGGTTTCCCTCTAAGCGCCTGTCACTAGTAATCTGACAATTTTGTTCATAGCCGTACGTCAGCGGGTTTATTTTTCTTCCCTTGTTTTCTTGCGTTTAATGTTGTATACTGCTAGCTTTTTCCATAAAATCAGTTCTTTTCAGAACTTAATAGCTATCATTATTTTTACAGATAAGTTATTGAAAACAAAACATTGCGGTATATTTTATAGGTTAATTTTGTATTTACAGTAGAACATTTTCGTTATAATTTATTGGCATGGCGTTTAACCAGCAACAAGACGCCTTTATTCTAATGGCACATTTTCGAAGTGGTTCTTTAACCGAGACTGGCACCTGGGTGTGTTTGGTTCCGTCATGCATGGAACAGTTCAACAAAGCTTTCCCTGGAATGATTGTTTCGGACAAGGCGTTTTCGAACAACAAGAACAGAATAGAAGAAGACATTGTATCTGTAAGAGCAAAAGTTCTGGAAGCCCCAGCATTTTAACTGACGGAGTTGTTGCCGATATACAACAACGCATAACTCAAACCCGAAGAAATCCTTAACAAAATTGTCAGCTGAAACAGGCTTGTTTTACATTATAAACGTCTTATTTTGAATGTGCATCCGTATAGAGTTTCCGTTGTACAGCATCTTACGAAATTGATTATGGGCGCAGAATAGACTATTGTCAATGGTTTAATAATACTTTAAATGATGATTTGCTGAATTTGACTTTCTATACCGACGAAGCATGGTTTCATTTGTGTGGCTATGTAAATAGCCAGAATTATCGAACATGGGCAACAGATAATCCACAAACTTTTGTAGAAACTGGCTTACATCCTATTAAAACTGGTGTGTGGGTGGCTATGCCAAGACAACGAATAATAGGAACAATATTTTTCCATGAAACAATCAATGCTGAGAACTACCGAAGACTTATTTTAGAACCTTTTCTGAAATTACTTCACGACGATGAGCTGCATCTGGGTTATTTCCAGCAAGATGGAGCCACAGCACACACAGCAAGAATCACTTTGAAATATTTGGAAGAATTTTATGGTGACCGCCTGATAAGTCAAGGAAGATGGCCAACACGTTCCTCTGATCTGACACCACTAGATTTGTATTTATTTGGTAGCTTAAAAGATAAGGTTTTCAGAAACAGATTATCTGATTTAGATGAATTAGAAGAAGCAATTAGAATTGAAATTGAAAACATGACACCAAACGAGCTACGAAATGTTTTTGACAATATGAAGCGAAGAGTGAATCTATGTCTTGAAAATAATGGTCACCATTTCCAACAGTTATTACAAGACGCTAATAAATTGTTTAGCTGTCAAGTTATATTAATTGTTGTAAATTAAATTAGCAAACTTTGTTTACAAATAATAATTTTTGCACTTTATATTCTTTTCTTGTTTATAATATTATTATAAGATGGGTAAATTGGCCTTTTTGTTTTTTATTTTCATATCGATAATTATTTGAAAAGCGTTTGCAATTTATCTGTGTATGCCACTGGAGACTCTAGTTCTGATGTAGGGTGTAGTGAGTGGGGATGAGTATAATAAGTTGCCTACATCACAATCCTCAGTCATGTACAAACACCCTGTATTACTTTTTTAAATTATATTTGAATATAGCTTGCTATTCTTGCATCTTGGCCTATAACATCCGTTTTTCTAATAATGCAGTTACAGCTTGTTAAGCAATTTACTTAAGGAGAAAATATATTCCACGAAGATTACAATTTTAAGGTTTAAGGAATGGAAATATTTGATTTGAACCTGCACATGTGCGCGTGCGCAGGCGTTCAAATATATGTATGCAGGATGATTCAGGTAATATGCAGTCCGACCTACATATCAGCAACTTTCTCGATATCTAAGATAATACTGTAGTTATAGAAAATTGCAGATATGTGACTTCTGGTTGTTGCATGAACATTATGATATTTTTAATTGTTAACTGGCTTATGCAATTATTAGGTTGGTAAGAAAATAATTGCGGTTTTTGTTTTCTCAGTTAATAACGTCATTTACAGATTAAGAATTAACTTCATTAATAGAAATAAGCGTCATTAGAATTAACACATTTTTGTTAATTAATTACAAGCTTATTTATGTAAAATTCCGGAGGCCTGGAGTTGAAAAAATCTCGAAATGCATTTTTGGCAGCAGCTGCATTCTCGAAGACCTTACCCTTTTAAGAAATTGTTGAAATGCTTAAACAAGTGATAATCTATTGGCGAGATGTCTGGTGAGTATGGTGGATAAAGCAATGTTTCATAGCCCAATTCATTCAACTTTTGGAGACTCAATTGTGCGATGTATGGTCTTTTGTGAGGCAGGATAGGACCTTTTCGATTGACCAGCGCGGTTCTTGGTGAATTTTGTCGATTTTTCGACAATATCTTTCAGCTGTAATGGTTTTGTTGAGATTGAAAAAATTGTAGTGGTTAATACCGAGTGCAGACTACCAAACAGACAACAGTCACCATTACGTTCTTTCAGTGTAATTTTGGTTTCGAGAAATGCCTTGGTGTTTCATTTTTGTCCAACCATTGTGCTAACCGTTTTTTCTTGTCGTAAAAGATCCCCTTTCGTTGCACGTCACAGTACGATCGTGAAATGTATCGCTTCTGTTACGTAAAAGAAGCTTAGCACAAAGTTTGTAACGGCGAATTTTTTGGTCTTCGTTCAGTTCTTGTGGCACCCATATCTCAAGCTGTTTTGATTTACCTAGCTGTTTTAAGTGGTCAAGAAGAACTGTTGGATGAGTAACTTCTAACTTTTCTGCAAGCTCTGGAACAGTTGTGCGTGATTCTGATTCAATTACCTCCTTCAGTTGGCCATTATCAACTGAAGGACGACCACTACCTTCTTCATCTTCAAGGCTTCGTCCCCAACACGAAATTTTTGGATCACCATTGTACCGTACGCGCTTTAGCGGTACCTACACCTAAAGCATAGTTCACTTTTTGGGCAATTGCAGCTGCGTTATTACCCGTTTTGTACTCATACGGAAGAATTACTCGTATTTGTTTCTTATTCATTTTCAATTCAATAGCCTAAATTAACAATAAAACCAATGTTAATGTTATTCAAACGCAACCGCAAAATTCACTTTCAAATGATCTTAACAAACGCATAATATTTCACTTATATTGAAAATAACTGAGTATAAATTGCAGTAAATAATCTACCAACATAATATTTAATTTAAATATTCAAAAAATAAACGTAATAAACAATAAAGAATAGTTGCAAGTTAGCAATAAACTAATAACATATTTTAATTTAATAAATATTTGAATGCCCGTTTTATCGTATACAAAATTCAGCTGGGGTTTAAAATAACTACAGAACTCAGTCTTAAACTTTATGTAATGACATGCATCGTTTCTACATATGTAGTTAGATATATACAATTTTCCAAAATTATCGTATTATGTTTAATATTCCGGAGTCGCTAATATGTACATTGGGTTGCATATTTTTAAGATTTGAGCAGAGGATCGCCCTCCATGTTGTTGCGGATATTTCCTACATAGCCAGTTCGATTTCATGAATATCATTGGAAATTTTAAAATTCGCTTCTTTGATTGCTGTTTATTATCTCATATTATTGGTATCCAGAAAAGGTATTTTGCTTGAAAACCTAGATCTAGATAGGTAAACTGTACACAATAATTATTACCTTTGTCGTACATCTTTGTAGTTGTAGTTTGTTACTAATTATGCAGTTGTAATTAACTACAACTAATTATGCAAGACAAGATCGAAGGCAAAAGATCAATGGGAAGACGAAGAATTTCGTGGCAGAGGAACTTGCGTGAATGGGTTGGTTGTACTTCTCTTCAGCTTTTCCGAACTGCAAAGTCGAAAATAAGAATTGCCATAATAATAGCCAACCTCTGTAAAGAGACGGCAGCCTAAGAAGAAGTCGTACCTGTAACAGCAAACGATATCTATAAAATGAGTGTCTAGTTAACACAATAATGGAATGAAACAATTATAGCTCTTTCAGACAGTTACCCTTAACGTGTTCTTGTGGTTACCTAAAAATTTAAAATATCGTTTAGTGAAGTTAGTTAATACATATAATAAGCAGTTGGGATTTACCTCAATCGTATTACACCATCTATAACTACAGAATAGTTAGGTGAATGCGTTTTTTAATGAGCGAGTTTAAGCTTCGTCCCATTTAAAACTACGGCACAGGGTGTCCGATACAAAAAAAGTGTTTTTTTTTGTTTAATAATTATTTATTATGATTCATTGTGCTGTAACTCACGACCACAATTCCCCAATCCGATTGGGAACCGTGGGTCTTAATTCAAAAAATCTTTCCAGGAATTTCTGCCACTATTTCTACCGTAAGGCTGAGGAGAAACACGTGGCAGAGTGGAGGTCGATATCCAGCATATGAGATGAAAAGATTGTTGAGATGAGGATGATTCATTCAGTGATATATGGATATCATCGTCGTTATAAATTCATATATTAGAGTCAGTTAGTTCATTAAGAATTCTTGTAACAATAAGATTTCTGATGCAGTATACATTGTATGAAGGTGTGGTGGTAGCTCAGTTGGTAGAGCGCCCGATTTCTGAGTAAAACGTCGATTCTGGCTTGGATTCGAAAGCTAAGCATTACTATGTAGATTTATAAAAATCTTGTCTGCAACCCCCCATACACAATTTCCCAATCCGGCTTGCAACCGTGGGATCTTAATGCTAAAAACCTTCTCTGGAATTGCTGTCGTTCGGATTCGACGTTAAATTGTAGGCCCTCCTTGTTTCTACCTTAGCGCTGAGGAGAAACACGTGACAGAGAAGAGGCCAAAGGCCAGCAGAGGAACAAAAAGGCTCTCAATGAATGATACATTGTATTATAGTTTAAAGTGCTTTGATATGTGTATATCTAATCTTTTTACAATGAGATTTGCAGTGAGTTACCTTATACAAAGGAGGAATGAGCAATAGCGTACGATTAGGGCCAGATTTATTGCACATGTAAAGAACGTTATGCAATAATTTGGAAGCAGCACAGTATTGAATTGAAGACATATGGATTCAATGTAGTTTAAGCTTCTGTTCATGAATTTATTATTTTTTCTTTTATACTGTTGTTAAACTGTACAGATCAGCCGTTGATATTATTTATATTTACATTATTATAACGACTAATTGTGTTAATGGAAATAACTATACAAGTATCATACGGAAATGTAATTGTCAGTCACCACTAAAATGCAAATGCGGAAACTGCTATTAAATACTTCCGGAATCTTTGAATTGACAGCAGCAACAAGGTAAGCTGGTATTAATTAAATGTAATAATAAATTACAGTATAATACAAAAAAAAACTTTTTACTGTCTAGAAGTTAATAGGAATTAAATAGTAAGTATGGAAAACTATCCATATGGCAACTTCAAATAAATAATGATTGCATAATAACTGTAGCAGAATGTCAATATAATAATAATAATAATTAATTCTTAGCATTACTGACGTAGATAACAGAATACGTTTATTACTTTAATTGAACAGAAAACAACATTTAAATATTTAATAGCTTTGTAATTTAAAGTACTATTTCGAAAAAAATATTGAAACTAAGTACTTACTTATAAATGTAAATATTTTAATAGATTATCGTAAAAACCGTTTCTGGAGGACGTAAAGATAACAGATAGGTGCTAGTAAAAAAGAAAATGATCTTCGTTGAAAATATTCAGCAATCTTTACGTTTCAATTTAAACTCATTGATTTTATACATACACTAATGTAGTTCACTAAGTACATAGAAATTGTAATCTACCAATAAAAATTAATGTGAATGCTAGTAAATAAGAACGTCTGCTTTATTAAACCTAGTTTGTTTTCTGACTTTTTAATTAGTCTTTAATTATTATATCCAAATTAAAATGCGGCTACCATTAAATTGGAATCATGAATTTTGTAAATGCGATCATAAATCTAATTCCATTATCTTCAAGGAGTCTTACAAAATACCGCAGTGACCAGAATACCTTTACGTTCTTAATTAAAGCATTCTTTTCGAGCTCTGCACTAAGCACCATTTGATTAACAAGCTGATAAAAAGTCTGGACAAGCGTAAACTGTTGTAACAAGCTACTATGCTACAAGCAGAGTGGAGCTTGGTCACACATCGACTAATGAATTATCAACAACGGGTTGCAGCAATCAGTGTGATCGCTTTCCAAGTTATCGCCGAGTAAGTTCGCCCTGTACGAACGTCCAATTAGAATAGAAATGCTTACGCTTACAGTGTCTCACAGTTAAAAAAAGACAATATCAGTGTCACGAACACGTGCGCAAATCCATGGATGTGGAAACACTATTTGTGTTATCTTAAATTTAAAACCATACTCATGATGTTACAAGTTAAATGAAAATGAAATGTTAATAGTTGAATTGTACGTAGGTAAGTATAATGCTTTTCATGTGTTGAACCGTTAATATGCAAGATTAGACCAAAACTTAACGATTTTCAGATAATGAGGGTTGATACTATTAATTGCTGTTAGTAGATGGTAGGTTATAAATATATAAGTCTAGTATTAACATATATTTGAAAAATTATTGATTTTTAGATCGTTCTTGATAGTAATGCTTTGTGTGCAAAATACAAATATACATCCTTCTGAAATGAATTATTTTGTAGTTTGAAATCTAATCAAGTTATCTCAAAATTTATTATTTTTTTAATTACGATAAATTAAAGTTGGAATGATAACACCAATGGTGGTATTTTCGAATTATATGCACGAAGCTAGTACAGTAATCTTTTTATTATCGATACTACTTATGAAGAATATTGTGTATTAATCTATCTGGAGGATCTTATATTTCATTTTGAATATGAGTTCAAGCCATCTTCATTATTTACAGATGCATAAATATTGTCTGAATATTTAATTTTTATTTTGTAATGTTTGGCATTGCTCCTTACACGTTTGAATGTTTACTATGTGTAGGTACCATATTTAATTACATATTATATACAATTATTAGTGCTACTTTTAAAATTAAGTTATGTAAATGTGATCTACAAAAAAGGGAGGTATATATGCAACCAAGCATACAGAGAAGTACATACTTGACAAATTGCAAAAATCATAAGTTGTTTAAATTAATTTTATAGAGAAACGGCGGGTGCGGGTAGGTACTACAAACTCGTTGCCACTTCAGTCAGCCCACTTACAAAATTCTCAATTATTGGCAATCAATCAAGTGAAATCTAAACAATATTTTAATATAAGTTTTTTTTATTTTTCACCAAACATTTTAGGGAATGTTTGTATGGTGTCCGGTGAAAATCTCGAAACAAAAATTCCGAATCAAAAATCTCGAAAGACAAAATTCCGAAAACAAAAATCTCGAATGACAAAAATCTCGAATGATAAAAATCTCGAAAGACAAAATCCCGAAAAAAAAAATCTCGAATGACAAAAATCTCAAATTGTAAATATTCGTTTCCAACCATAGATATAGGTTTCAGAGAAAGAATTGTAGGGATTAAAGGACTTGCATCTTCTACATGGTGTTAATTGCTAGAATCATTTCTGTATGATTTGTGGAATTGTCATAACGCAGTGCAAGAAAATTTACCACAATTACAACAGTTATGTTGAACATTTGGAAATTGATAGACTTCTTAAAAAAAGGAACAGCAGCTAAATGACATCACAATTGAACAATATATTCAGGGAAGAAATGTATTTGCACAGAAGAAACATTACAGGGATGTGATAGTCCGGCAGCAAAATTGTGTTGCTCTATATGCTGACACCAACAGTGTAGATTTTCTAAGATGAATTGCCCACAATTTAAACTTAAATGTATAATTTTTTCCACAGCGCATGTCCAATGTATACATTTATAATTAAATAGAATAAAAATTAAATAGTAACTTTTACATAAAAATTAAATAGAATCATATCAGAGATATTAGAAATCGGCGCAAACGCGGAAATGTAGGTGGCGTTGCATATTGTTGACCTTTCAGGCGCGTACTCTGACGTGAATCACGCTGTATAATACGTATGCACCTTAATAACTACAAAATCTGGATTATTCGAGATTTTTGTCATTCGAGATTTTTGTCATTCGAGATTTTTGTCATTCGAGATTTTTTTTTCGGGATTTTGCCTTTCGAGATTTTTGTCAATCGAGATTTTTGTCATTCGAGATTTTTGTTTTCGGGATTTTGTCTTTCGAGATTTTTGATTCGGGATTTTCACGTAGAACCATTTGTACAACGTAAAACCTACTATATTATTCCAACTACGATAATAAATAAATAATAAAACGAAAAATATGCAAGTAGAGACATTTGAATGTGAAAGGCATTTCAAAAGCTTACCATTGGAAAACATCACCTTTATTTCTAATAACCACCGTAATTCATTGAGGCATAGAGATTGCTTTAGTGGGAGTTACACGCAACTGTATTTTTATTTCATGCCAAAGTTTCTCAATCGGGTACAATTTGAACTATTCTAAACGCACTCTAAGAGTGGAATAGTTTTATCTAAACACCATTTTAAAGCTCTTTTTGACGTATTTCAGGAAACTCCGTCTTGTAAAAAATAAGATCCTCCACAGAGCCCAAAGCTTTTTCCATTATTGGCAGCAAATACTCCCAAAATGTTTAAATTATTTTGTGTGTTAACAATGACATCAGTATAGTGCAGTTTTCCTACACCTATTACCGACATTGCGCTCCACACCATGACAGATGCTGGAATTTATCTTTCCTTGTTTTACAATCTGGATGGTAAGCTTCATTTTTTGACGAATAACTCTGCTCTGGCTCTCATCTACACAAATATCAAACCAAAACTCGACACTGTACATGCTTCCAATTAGTATGTTCTTTTGTCCATTTTAATCAGCTTTTTTGCTTTACTCTCAACGGTGGCTTTTCCATAGCCTAAAAAAAATGTGTTATGTTCTAAAAATTTACATTAAGACAGCAGTAGGCCGTAGTTGGCTGGTCTCTTTTTCCTAATTAGGTATTGTTTTCAATGCCCGTTTGATAGTGTCTGTTAGTTTAGGTTTTTTCATGTACCGGGGCAATTGAACCACTTGCTGTGCGCAATCGCACAATATTTGTAACACTGTATCTTGATAAACATAATATTTTCCGATTTCGCCATTCGATTTTCCTGTTTTTGATAAATTAATAATGATGTATCAAATTTTGTACTTTAAGTCTATTTTTTAAGGACCAACGTAGTTGTAACACCTTTGACAAGCTACTACCAATAAACAAGAGTTGTTCATCTCGATTGTCCCCTGGTTTTATAAATAGTGCTAGAAATATGTGAACGCGTAAAACACATTATTGTCATCAATTTCGTTTTTTTAATATTTTCCTACACAATGGTTTTTGATCTATTAATTTTGTAATTTTGCTGGTTTCTCATATTAGGTAAGTTTATTTGTTTTTCTCTGAACATATTAGATGATTATATGTGGTTAATTTAGTCTGAGGATGATCCCAAGTGGGCATCGAAAACGTTAACATTTTATACTTTTGAAACAAGATTAAATCTATTATGTGGGATTTGATTTAGGTTTTATTCAACAACATATCTACCTTATCCCATTATGAGGCCTATAGACATTAAGGAGTTTATCAATTTCGTTGTTATGCTAAAAATTAAATATTACAGAACACATTTTATGATATATAATCCCTAAAGGTTTCAATATCAATATTCAGCTGAAAATGCTATACAGCAGCAGTTGGATTTACATTTTTAAAATAATTTCTAATTAAATTAAAGCTGGGCCAATTGAAATGGGACTGGGTTCGTATGTAACCAAAGTTATACAAAAGTATGTACTTGAGAAATACCCAAGTAAATAGTAAACACATGCAGGTCACTTCAATGACATTTTATTGCGAGAAAACTTCTTTATTGGGTTTTAAGATAACACTACTTGATGTAATAAAATTATGAAAATAATAATTTAATAATGTGAAACTTTTGAAAAGCAGAATTACCCCGTATTTTTAGTATCAAAGCAAAAATTATTTGTAAAACTTTTGACGCACCTGACAAATCTGCTAATTCAAGTCGTAAGAGTGAAAGCTAAATCAGCGCTTGCATATACTGATGAATACTGTAAGGTTATATGTATCCCATTTAATTTACATAATATGCTGCAAAAATTTTAGCAGGGTATGCTAAGGTGACTACTCTTTACTAGAAAATTAACCTATCTATGAAGACGGAAATTAGGTACTTCTACTACTAATTTAAGGGGTGTTTCCTAAAATTCCGTACTAATTTCAACATCAAATAAATTTACTCACCTTAGCTCCTAGTACGAAGGTCATACGAAACAGTATAATAGAGTACTCATCATAAAGTTATTAAGTTTCTACAAGATCGTTTCGACGTAAAAAATCGGATCGACTCAAGCAACTCTCGGCTAGCTTGTCTACGACATCGAAATCAACTTTTCGGAGGAAATACCTGCTTCTAGTAATTAGCTGATCAACATTTGAAGCTCTCCATTCTTTGTTATACACTTGGATTTTTAAAATATTCTAGCAGCTTTCGACTGGGTGAATTTCCGGTACATTAGCGGCATTATCACTTTTCTCCACAAAGTTCATGTTTTCATTATGCAAGTATTGAATGACATTTTTGGTGTAGTGTGAACTTGCTTGATCTGGCCAGAATGCGTAATCATGAAATCCATAATTACCTCGAATATAGGCAATAATCCAACGCTAAATACTTTCATTCAAATAGTTCCGTGAGTTGATAGCACAGCCAGACTTGCCGATAAAAGAATGATTCACTCCATTTGGACCGCTTGCAATCCAAACAAAAACTTTTTCTTCGAACTTAGTTCTACATAAGAATTTTATATTGCTTGGAATTATACAGACGTCAATTGTATAAAATTCATCATTTCCGACAATACTTGGATATGAAAGAGTGAAATACGATTCATCATATAGAATGAAAAACTTTTCAGAAAAATTTCGAATCGGGCGGTAACATTTCGTCCTATAACTGAAATTTGAGTATCTGTGCGCCTCGATATGGATTTTTGTTTGTGATATCTAAGGCTCATCTTCATTTTTAAAGTTTTGCAGAAATATCCTGCCGCTACGCTATTTTACTTGCTATACTACGAATAGTAACACGATCAATGATTGGAAAATCTTCACCACACTCTTCATTTTGTTTTTTGTAGTTTTTGTAGCCTTCAGACCACTTCAGGGTTTTCGTTCAGCAAGTAGATGGTTGGTAATGTGTCAATGTGTAAAATATTGTATATAGTATGTTTTGGCACATTTTCCTGTCTAAAATGCGACACGGTATAGGCTTTTCCTCAATGTAGGTTATTTTTGTAGTTGTACACACGAATGAGTAGGTTTAAGTCTTTAGATTTCATTTATAATTAGCAAAGCAAATTTTAGACTGCTAACTGTAAAACTGCATTACAAACATCAATTAAACTGGCAAGTAAACACTCTGGTTGCCAAAGCCTACTCTTCTCTTCTCTTCGTGCCGTCTCTATCAGAGGTTGGCCATCACTATAGCAAATTCTTTTCTATTTTCAGCCGTTGTAAAGAACTATTGGACGTTCATCCGAGTCCACTGCCGAATATTCCTGAGCCATGATGTTTTTCTTCTCCCTATACCTCGTCGTCCTTCTATCTTCCCTTTCATTATTATTTGAGGAACATTATATGTATTATTACGTAGTATGTGGCCTAGATAAGCTGTATTTCGTTGTTTTATTGTTCTTATTAATTCTTGTTGTTTATTCATTCTTTTTAGCACTTGTTGCGTTTTTTTTAAGTATACATAGGCAATGTATACTAAATAGAAAGATTCCCTGTATGGCAAGCAATTAGATATTCTGGGAAAATAGCCTTTTACTGGGCAAATACTATAGGCCGGGGCAAATTGTTTTCTAATAATCATTTATATTTATTATATTATACACCATTTTCCTAGGCAAATAGTATTTGATAAAACCGCTGTTGGTAAAATTTAATTATGTGAGGTTATCTGCGCGCATGTTACCTTTGAAAACTAGCTTTTCCGATTTTTTTGAATTCTCGGTGATGCATAAGTATAAATAGTCAGTTTAATAAGTTTTAGTAGTCGTTTTATTATTAGCAATACTTGTCAGCTGTCCTGCCTCCGCCAAATAAAATACAGTTAATGCTACTACTAATAAATAATAAACAGGGGTAGCTCCAAAAATGTTGCCAATGCCAATGCTAATAGAAGATTTAAATCAAACTCCGTTTTTATATGAAAAAATAAAATATTAGCAATGACATGCACTGTAAAAATAATCCGTTGAATGACGTGTATTGAAGCAGTTAGTTGAACATATTACCAATTAACCTTTCAAGGTTTCATGTTATAACTCATTACATTAGACTAAACTTACGCAGCAAAAGCTGTTATATGAATTAACCTTTTCATTTCTATGTCTAAATATTAATCAGTTTCAATCAATCGTTACTTTACGATTCTATTAATCGGCACGTATATTATTTTCCTTTTCGTTATACAACACAACAATGGTAATTAACAATTAGAAAATATAAGCACCACTACGCATAGCAATGAACGTAATGTTATTATTATGACATCTTTCCCAAATAGGCAATGTAATTTCATGGCTACTGTCTCATATTCCGACCCCAATTCTAGTGATTTATGAGCAGCAAACACAATTGAAAGCCGAGTCTAATTTATATTTATCATTCCAATTAAACATGTTTTATGCTTGCAAAGGAAACGATGCGTGTTGCATTCGTTATGACAGTTACAAAGCGCTGAAGTTACAAAAACGTATTTGAGCTTTTAAATATGAAGCTCCTTTAACAAAAGAAAATAAATTACACTTAAAAAGTGACGGTTGCTTCCTTGTAGTCAGGATATGAGTAATGTAAAGGGCGTTAGGGAATATATTTATTTATGATGGCTATAATGTCATATCTTCATCTAATTATCTTTAATTGATTTAATTACTTAATAGTCCAACAGTATACGTCGTTATGTTGAACTGGAATAGATTACGCGGTCTCTGCGGATTAGCACACGATAAGAGTGATGCATGGCAGGAAGTCGCGAAGACGCGGCAGGAGATTAGTGGGGATCGCTTGTAGAGCACGGGGTGGCTTCCGGCCATGACAGCCGAGATAAATCACCGATTTCGCTCACGGACCGATTAATGGCCGAACAAATGTAGAAAACCACCCCTGAACTTTCAGGGTGTTCTACTTCTAGGTCGAGGGGTTATTTGTTAACAACAGAGGAAAGATATGGGATACCCTGGATATACAGCGTGTTCATTTGTAATACTGTATATTACCTCACTACATTCATTTCTATTAGCTTAAAGAGGTTGTAATGTGGCTTTAGCTATTAATATCCTAGGTATATCATAACTTGTTTCCTCACACTACTTACTACTTTGAAACTTACTATGGCAATTTGACTAAAGACACCTGGAGCGACACTAAATCAAAGCTATGTACTAAATGCTCTTCTAATAACATTTAGCTATCCTTTAAAAAGATGCTATACAAAGATGATTAGATGCAGTGTTCTTAGTATACTGTATAGCTGAACTACGCTAACTAACTTATTTTAAGTAGATAGCTACATTACGGTTATTCTTAAAGTAGCTATTTTAGCTACTTTTTTTCAACGTTTTACATACATTTAATTGAAGGCACCTTATAATATTTCTTATAATACTGCCAGTCGAGTACATCCATTTCTTTATTCGCACCCATGATTTCAGTAGACCAACAACTATCCCGTACGCATTTCCACAATAAAATGAAGATTAAATTGTTACTGTAGCAAATTGAATATTGAATACATCATTACATGATGTACAAGATTAAAATTTATTACTGGCCTCTGGACATTCTGAATTATTTATAATTATGGTTTTGAGTTAAAAATTTATATAAAATTTGGTCTATAATTCAATCTGAATTTCGGTTAATATCTTTTAACAAAAATATGGTCTGGATGGTTTCGTTAAATTTATGTAGTGAAAAAGTAAATTCTCGGCTCTTCAAAATAACTAATTACAGTAGCTGCAACAATTGTGATCAGATGATATTAGAAATATAGTAAATATAGTAAGAAACGGCAGTAACTGTTATATATTTTAAATTTGTCTTTCCTTTTCTTCTAGTGCCTTGTCAATTACCGAAAGCTGGTTATCATGTTGGCGATAATGACTTTACGGTAGCTCTGCGCAACAGTGATGTGGTGAACTTGTGTGTGTTGTGTTGTGTAGCCAAGATGTTCTTCTTTGACCTGGGTCCCTCATGATCAGGTACAGATGTTGCGCCTTTCAGGCTGTTGCATCAGACATCCTCATTCTTAAGTCTGTCTATCAAGCATGTGCTAAGGACCTCCAATACACCTACATTACGTTGGCTTTAATGTGTTTATCAGCGTCTGGCTGTCGTATCTATAGAATTATATTGAGAGGGTGTAACATCTTATCACAACAAGTCTGACATTTAGAATAAAATTGATGTTGCTACAGCACAATACTTTCTTCATTTTGAAGAAGACAGTTCTAGCTTTTGAGGTGCGGATTCTAATCTCTTTATGTATATCCCAATAATTGTCGTTTACATTACAGCCGAGATAAGTAATACTAGTCCTCTCGATACTTTCTATCATGTATTTGATTTTTATGGTGTTGAGTTATAATCCATATTCATTACATACTCTGGCAATCCTGTCAATAAGGAGTTGGAATTTTTCTCGACTGTATGCTATCACACCATATCGTCCGCGGATCTTAAATTATTGATGTTAACCCCGTCGATTCTTTTTAGTACCGCCGAAAATATCGCATGACAGTTGGACATCCAGTTCACAGAATAACAACTGGGAAACAATTTGGAACTAGCAAGTACAAGTCCTAAAATAAGAAGAAGATTACCGTCAATGTCGGGATGCTGGAACATTTTATCATCTTATTGTGCCTTACTGTCGAATGCCGATTGGTCGATATCTTTGCATCTTTGCACCAGGATTTGGATATCCAACAATGGTTTTTTGTTTCCAATATTGTAACGGAACTAAATTGAGTGTCGCTCATTTGTTCTTCTATCTCCTTATAAATTCTGAAGTGTATTATTTTTAGGAAGATTTTCAGGACGTGACTTATTAAGCGCACGTTCGATTGTAGTTGTAAGAAAAATTAAACTAATCGTAAATTTCGCAATTAGGAGCTAGGTGAATCAAGTCAAATTAGAGCAACAGCCAGAATAAATAAACGATTTCAAATATAACACAGGAGATTGATTAAAATGCGGTTTAGTCACAATAATTTATAATGTGGAAAAGGCATTACAATATAATATGGCGGGAAGAAGACATATGAGGAGATCCGCGAAAAGATGGAGAGATCTGTGAAATTGGAACAGGCACAAATGCCTAATCCTGGAAGTGAAGCAGAAGAGAATGGAAAAAGACAAAGAATTAAAAGTAATAGAGAAATATAATTAAAGAATAGCAGATGTTGCTGAAATAAAGTTTGAACCAAAAGTATATAACAGCAGCATAACTTCTAACGCAAAGGCGTCTGTATAAGAAGTATTAAAAAAAATCATAATAAGAATATTAAAACTGAAACAGATTACATAAAGTGTAGCGTTGTACTAGATAGATTCTTATTTTAACATTTAAAATTAGAAATATAAAGAATTGGAGAAAGACGTAGTGGAAGAAAAATAGAAAAGTTGGAAAAGTTGGAACATAATGAATTTCCCAATGAACAAACAACGTAATAATTCAAGATTAGTTATAAGTTATAACTTATAACGAATCTTAAGTACGATAGAACAAATATTTACTAGTTTTTAAAGTACAGAGTAACTAAGCAGAACATTCCAAATGAATTTAATACATGTTTCCAAATTTAGGCAGTCCGTGATTACTGTAATGTATGGCGTGGCTTTACCATCTGGTTGCTGTCATTTTCTAGTTAAGCTTTAAAATATATGCCCCGTTCTTTCAGAGAAAACCATTAATCTTGTACGAAATAAATTTAACATTCAAAATTTAATTTTACAATGGTATGAATCAAAAAACATTGATAAAGCAACGTCCTTATATTTTTTACAGCAACCCAAACTGTGATCTTTTAAACACTAAATATAATCAACAAGTATTATAAATCTTAATGCAGCCAAAATGTCATCCGGCGTATTCTTGATTAAACCAAAAATATTACATAATTTCATAATGTGCTTGTCTGAACTGACAGCCATAGAACTAAGTGGCCGTAAATTACCCTTTCAAAAAACACACGCAAATGTTTAAGGTATTGTTTTATTGCAGACGCCATATAAAATAGATGTTAAAATTATAAATCAAAGACTTACCGTCTAGCAGATACCTTACTTTGCAATAATAAGGCTTTTTTGCATAGATGACCATTTAATCATAATGCAAATAGGAGAGTAAGTAGTCAATCGCAGTCTAGTGACACACACTGTATTGGTAGTGACAGATTAAAAAAATTAGGATAATTTGTGCAGATAGATCTATTGTATTATAAGAGTAGTAAGACGATCGTGGTATCTAGCCGAGATAAGAAAAAAATATAAGTTAGAACGGAAAAATGAAATTAACCAAGGAGTACCTTTCATTATACATATCAAACATTTGAAAAATCAATGACTGATATGTGTTTGGGTCCCTCTAAGTATCCCCTTACTATGTTGAATATTCGTCAACGGACATTCAAGTATCAGTGCTGGACACCGCCTAAGGTAAGAGCACGAGATATCTACAGTTTAACGTTGAACCCGAACAACAGAAATTCCAGAGAAGGTTTTAGCATAAAACTCCATGATGTTCGTTTGGTTTTCGGACGTTTGAATTTGAAACTTTGCTAGATTCATTTCTTTACTTAAATTCGTAAATAGCACGTCTTACGATACCTTTTGGTTATTCCGAAAGTTATCGCTTGTCGGTGTGTTTTACTGAATAACGTCGACAAGCAATTCTCGAAGCAGATAGGATACAGTTTTCGAGGCATTCACAGAGGTCTTGTATCTTGAGTTTTGAGCCCAGCGTATTTTGGGTATCGGCTCCGACTGGTTTGCTTTTCTGCTCGAAAAAATGAGTCGTGGCTAGTTGCTTAAGGTCTACAGACGTTTTGTGCTTAGCGAAATTAGGATGGGGTTAAAATTGCTCCTGTAAATTAATTTTCGTACCGATATGCTACATGATAATACTGAGAAATTGAACCCAAGCCATAATCGATGTTTTGCTCAGAAAACATACGCTCTGCCAACTGAGTCATCACCAACACTAGCCGAATATTATGATATACAATTATTTCTGCTGTACCTACTGTATCAGATATCGCTAAAGAATGGAATTGAATTGATGAAAATACGTTTATTCAAAAACTTAAGATACTACTGTCTTTTTTATTTATGGTTAACTTAATAATATGGCGGTGAACCGTTCTAGGCGTTGGCTCTCTTCAGTCCTGGGTTGGCGGCATCTTGATGGGCTGGTGTTTGTAGCTTCCTCGGGTATCTGTATTGTTAAATAACAGTGTAGTGTTTTCTGTTAGTTGGAGTGCTACAATGGTGGAAGTGGGGGGTAAAAGAAGTGGTATCCTGAAAAAAATTCTTGAAAAAAAGGGGGGGTGGCATGGCCGTACGTAACTGTACGTGTGTCACATTTGGGGGGTCACACGGTCTCGGAGGTAGTCTGTTCACCTCAATGATTGTAGAGTGTCCTCTACTATGTCAATGAGGATTCCACGGAGGTCAGGGTACAGGGAAGATAGGAGAGCAGTAGGGGGGTGTGGGAGTTTGCTCCGGGGTTTCCGGGGAACACGGTTGACTGGGACGATGTCACGGTTTAAGGGGTCTGTGGGAGGTCATGAGAGTTTCGTTGACGATAGGAATGCCTTGATGAAGGGTGCGAGAGATGTATTTCTGCTGGTGGGTGAGGCGCTCGCATATCGGAGAGGTTTCGGTGTCGATGTGGACTAAGTGGCTGGGGTGTTCTCTGTGAAGACGGAATTTGCGACGGAGAATTTACCTTTCGCATGCTGCGATTTGATGGAGGAGATTGGGTTTGAGAGTGGCGTATATGGGGGCACGGTATTCAATGACGGGGCGAATGAAGGTGTTATAGGTGTGGAGGAGGGTTCGAGAGTCGCAGCCGTGGAAGCGGCCTTGGATGCGCAGAAGAAGATTGGAACGGTTTCGGACTTTTTTCAGGGTTTCTCGGATGTCGAGGTTTAGGGAGCAGGTATTTCTGAAGGTGATCCCCAGATATCAGGCCTGGTTTGAAAGGGGGATTGCTTGATTGTGGGAAGAACTATTTATGTCAGTTGAATCCAGTCTGGGGGTTCGGAAGGCGTTAGGGTGTCGAAATAGGATGGCGGTTGATTTCTCGCCGTTGAGTTTAATCCTCCACTTGCTGGTCCATCTGGAGATGTGGTTGAGGGCAACTTGAATTTCGCGGGATGCGGAGAGGGAGGTTTTTTGGGAAGTCCAAATGGCGGTGTCATCCGCGAAAAAACGGGGTTCGGCTTGGGTGGGGTTTGTGACTGGGAAGTCGTACGCGAATAAGGAGTATAATAGAGGAGAAAGTATGGAACCCTGGGGATGCCTGAGTGGAGGTCAATGAGGCGGGAGTAGGAGTCGAAGACTTTAACTCTACAGGAGCGGTTGGTGAGAAATGAATCTATGAGTTTGACGAAGTGTGGGCTGAGATTTAAGGAGAGAAGTTTTTGGACGAGACCGTCATGCCAGACTTTATTGAAAACACGTTCTATGTCCAAGAAGACGGCGAGCATGCATCGGTTCAGATTGGCACTTCTGGTGGGGTCGGTATGGAGTTCGAAGATGGGGTTCATAGTGGAGCGGTGGGGACGAAAACCAAATTGTTCTTGGGGAAAAGATTGTTGGATTCGAGGGTTTCTCGGAGGCGGGAAGCGATGATTTTCTCAAGGGTTTTGCCGAGGATGTTTAGCAGGGATATGGGGCGGTATGATAGGGGGCTGTGGGTATCATTGCCGGGTTTGTTGATCATGATGGTCGAAGCTTCTTTCGAGGCTGTGGGGAAGTAAGAAATCTGGAGGCAGGAATTGTAGATTGTGACAATGGCATCGATGGCTTGGTTTAGGAGTTTTTTAAAGAGGAGCGACTCAAGTTGATCGGTGCCGGTAGCTTTAGAATTTTTGAGGCGCTTGAAATGGAATTTGACCTCA
>JABXWE010032153.1:0-11826 GCA_014611495.1 Limonius californicus | reverse complement strand
GGAGGTCGGATCGGATTTAGTTTCTTCACAGAGAACAACTCCGCGCTTTAACTAAGGGAAAAATCTGGTCCGCGCAGAGCACTACTCCACGTTTTACAGGTTTAAGAAGGTTCAGGAAGATTCAGGTAGTGGTCCTGGGAAAATCTCTCTGGGAATTAAATTTTTGGCCGGACCGTCCGCTTTTATACCCGGGCTGCCTGTTGATTAAAGTTCGGCGGAGCTCGATCGAACGGAGATCCGCTGGGGGAAAGCGATCGGCTGCTGTACTGGTAACGACACCCGCGCTCTAACACTGAATTAACCTACATATAATTTTATTAAACAAAATTTACATCTTGTAGGCCGGAACTTCGTTACAGCATGCACCGCATCCGCAACAGCAAAACGAATAATATTAAAAATTATAGATCCTATACACAACAAGGCACTAAGAATAGCAACCGGTGCATACCAAACAAGCCCCAACAGCAGCATCCACTGCGAAACTGGTGGACCACCTCTACAATACTGGAGAATGTAAATAACGCTAAATTACATCATAAATTAGCAAGTAAATCCAATATACCAACATTTAACCGTATTTTCCTAAAAACAAATAACCAAATAATAACACTAAACAACACTCCACTTCAAAAATATATTAAGCACACTCTAATAACCTTAAACTTCCCTTCTCTGAACACTTCCAACTTCCAAAAATGCAATTCCCCTTTGGTTACTGCTAACCCCACAGTATAATACCCACCTATCCCAATACCATAATCAAGAAACACCTCCCTCACTCTCCCGCCTACTGTACAATGAAATTAAAAACAAACACGCAAACCATAAGTTTCTATGCACTGATAGGTCAAAAACTGAGAACCAAACTGGAGCGGCTGTTGTATCCGAAGAAAACTGCTGGAAATTCCACATCCCTAACTACACTAGCATATTCACAGCAGAAGCCTGCAGTATCATAAAAGCCTTAGAATACATTGATCACTGTAACGAAGCCTACCAGTTCGCCATATGTTCAGATTCCCTGAGTGTTATACAAAATACCAAGGACATCAACACAACCACCCTACTTATAATAACCATCTAAGAAAAATTCCATCATCTACTATCCCAAAAAAAAAAGAAATACACTGTCATTACCATTATCGGACTATAAAATACAAATTAAAAGGAAAATTAATGAAATATGGAACTCTACTGAAATTTAGTTAACAACAACAAACTAAGGACTATAAAATAAAACGTATCCAAATGGTTCTACGAAAGCACAAGAAAAGAGCAAATCATCTTATCTGAGAATTGGACACATAGCACACACAGCACACACACACACAAATATTTATTCCAAGAAAGTGCTCCAGAGCAATGTGATAAGTGTCAGACGTTACTGACAGTGCAACACATTATTCTAAACTGCAGAAAATATAACCTAGTAAGAGAACAACACAACATACCACACACTCTAAAGGACGCCCTTGCACATACCCCAGAGGCGATTGCTAACATATTGAAATTCATCAAAACCATTGGACTAATAAATCAAATCTAATATACCGTCCTAGCGAGAATTATAATAGATTCAACTACATATGTAATTAACTAACATAATATTAACATACAAATATATCATATAAACACCATTATGTACAGGGTACTAACAACAATTGATGTTGAAGTACCATTATTTTGCTAAATAATAAAAAATTTACTTAATTTGTAAAACTGCCAATTTCCTACAAATACATTTTTGAAAATTGAAAGTATACAAAATAAAAAAAAGTTGAAGGTTCTTGAAGAACTTGAACCATACTTCATATACATTCACGTACGATTATAAATATCCTTATAAATAATTTGTGGAAAGCACCCATATTTATTTAAACTGAAAATTGAACGAGAGGAAAATATTTACAATTTCACAGGCTATACCGAAGATGTTAATATTTTAAGCCAATGAATTTGTATTTCTACATATTTCTATGCTGTGTTACCTATTCATTAATTTATTCATTAAAACCAGTGATGCGACCGTTCACTTTTATTTGAACACCTTGGTTAATACATAAGGGTATTCCAATTTTTACCGTCTCTGTACGTATTCCATGTTAACAAGTAAATAGTTATATATCTACTTACAAATTTTATTCCCATACAGCGACACATTTCCCACGTGCATCCCGAAGTTGCCCAGGTTGACAAGGAACTTGAATGTGATACCGTCGCTGGTGCAGAATATAACTTGGCCTAGCTCTTAAAAAATCAAAATGATTGATTTTCTGTTGTGATAATTTCGTAGGGTAACCAGTTGACACGGCGATGATTGACATCAGTAGCATTACCACTACAAACAGATTCATTTTAATTTCGATTTTAATCGATTAATGAGCGGGAGCGACTATCAGTGCTTTACTAAATTTTATTTATAGGCCTAATACTTATAGTACAAGGGGACGGATGTGGTTATTTGGTTAATTCGACAGTGACGCAATACATAAATCTTGAAAAAATTGTTATGCTTTAAAAGGAAGAGGTAAATTATATTGAATTTGTGTTCTAGATAACATACTGTTGTTTGCTTTATGATTATTAGTCAACGGTGTTAGATCAGCTGCTGCAAACTCTTTATATGTTCTTTCAATGATACGAAAGGAAAATCGTATTTTTGCATCTAAAACTAGTGTAAATAGGGAACTTACCAAATAAAGTAATGGGCAGTCAGAGCATACTTAATTTATGATAATACAGGGTGATTCTAAATATTTTATTTTTAATATTTCGTTGCATATTTACAATCTGTTCCACGAACAATAAGTAAATGTTTTTTTTTATTTAACGATATACATCAGAAATCAGAATTACAAAAAAGATTCTATGAGTTAATTGTTTGATTTCGTTGATAGACTTGAAGAGGTTAGCACCCATCAGTGCTACCCTGCCGTCTCCTCCATCTTTCGAGGATGGTGGGATCACTCAGGCGGATTCACGTTATTCTGTCGGTCCCAGAGTCATTTTCACTTAAGTTGCCGAAAATTTGGTTGCTGGTGTCGTTCGGATGGCCTACAAGTCTGTAATGGTCTCTGGCCGTCCGGTTCGTTATTACTTCACGCACGTATGGGATTTTGGATTATGAAGAGTGTGGTTCGTCACATACCAATGAGCATCCATAAGAGTTCTTAATGTCTTGGACTGAAATCTTTGCATGACGTCCATGTTAGAATAACTAGAACAGCCCCACAGCTCGCAACCATACGTCCAGATTGGGCATATGATGGTTTTGTATATAAGAAGCTTATTTTTCTGTTTCTAGTGGAGACTTTCTGCCTACAAGCAAGTACATCTTTTTGATTTTAAGATCCATTGCCTTGCGGGTTGTGTCCAAGTTAGCCTTTTGTCCCAGTGCAAACTCAGATATTTAACTTCTACTAATTGTGGTACACGAATGTTGTTAATGGTAACTGGAGGGCACAGTCCTCTTCGCATTGTAAGCGTTATATGCACTGACCCTGTCTCATTAACCTTGATTCTCCACTTGTCTAACTCTTCCTCCACTAGATCTATGTGGTCTTGTAGTACCTAGGCTTGCAGCAGTTTGGGGATCTTCACTGCACGCAAGAATATCGGTATCATCTGGGAATGTTTCCATATCAGTATACGGCGTGTGTGGTATGTCAGCAGTGAACAGTAGGTACAGGACTGGACCCAAAACACTGCCTTGAGGAACTCCTTCCGAATTTAATTTGGAAATGGCGGTTAGAAAGGTAGGATTGAAATAGGAGATAATATTGGTGTGGAAATAGTGTTTTGATTTTAGCCAGCAAGCCTTTGTGCCACACCTTGTCAAATGCCTGATTTACGTCCAAGAAGGCTGCGATGCAGTGCTTTTTACTTTCGAGAGATTTTTGAGCAATGTTTGATAAGCGGTGACACTGTTGAATGGTGGAATGGCGTCGTTTGAATCCGAACTGATGATTTGGGATCCATGCATCTATCGATGTATCTTTATATATCCGATTTAGTATAAGTTTTTGTATGAGTTTATATATTATTGGTAAAAGACTAATTGGCGATACGACTGAACTTCGTTTGGCGGCTTACCAGGTTTCAGTATTACGATGATTTGCGCCATCTTCAGTTGCGGTGACCAGTGCGTTAAGTATTGCGTTAAATAATGCTACTAGAAGTTTTTCTCCTCTCGCTGGAAGTTGAAGGATAAGGGCCAGTTATGAAGTTGTAACCTGGTGCTTTCTTGTTACTCAATAATTTTATCTCCTTATGTAATTCATCGATTGTAAGATCACGTATGGGTGGCGATAATTGAAGAAGTAAATGTTGTGATAAATATTATACTAAACAATTACGACGTGCCGGGAGTAACACACTGAAAGTTCCCTTATTTATAAAATTAACTAACTAGTTGTTTGGTTGCAATAACTAATCGAACCTGGTTGACAGATCTGAGGGTTTGAGACGTTTCCACCTTCTAATTTTATTTTGATCGTTTTGATCGATTTTGAGCGTGGCTAAGTTGTTAGGATGCACAGAGAGTCTGTCTTGATATTTCACACAATAAGTTTTTATTACTTCCCACACTGATTCAATATTGATATCACTTTGTATTACATAATTGGGCATATACCACGGTGCGTCGACGATGCATCTAAGCTCTAGAATCTTTGGAAGATATCGATGTTAGAGGTGCTGGTAGTACCCCACAATTGTATCCCGTACGTCCACACGGGTTTGATAATAGTCTTGTAAAGTAGGAGCTTATTTTCAATTTTCATCTGCGAGTTTCTGCCAATCAGCCAGTACATTTGACTAAATTTGATTCCAATTCGCTTCCTTTTGGTGAATATATGTTTACGGCATGTGAGCCTTGATCTGGATGCATACCCAGATATTTTACTTCTTCGGTTTCTGAAATTAGGGTGTTATTAAGTATTACTGCTGGACATGTTTCTCTTCTCATGGTAAACGTGATGTGAGAAGACTTGGAATTCTTTACTTGGATTTTAGATTTCCTCAGCTAGTCCTCAATCAAACTTAGGATATTCTGTAGATTCATATATGCAATATCCGGGTTGGTATCTGATACTAGTACGGCCGTATCATTACAATTGTAGCTGTAGTTGTTAGGTTGCTTGTGGGTATGTAGGCTGTGTAGATTGTATATAATACCGGTCCTAGCACACTACCCTGCCGTACTCCGGAACCAGTGGGGTACAAATCTGTTAAATCCTCTCTCTGCTTCACCACGAACTATCTACATTCTAGGTAAGATTTACTAATTTCATAGAAATGTTGCGGTAGTACTTTTCTGAGTTTATAGCCTTCATGTCATAGCTTGTCAAACGTCTATTTTACGTCTAGGAACACCGCGAAGTAATACCTTTTGCATTCTAGGTCATTGTTTATTTTGTTGGCAATTTTATGTACCTGTTCCGTTGTGCTGTGTTGGCTTCTAAACCCAAACTGATGGTTGGGTATAAATTCTATTTTCTCCAGTATTGGTCTTAGTCGCTTTAGCAGCAGTTTTCCAAACAACTTCGATGTTACCCGTAAGAGACCTATTAGTCTATACGAATCTAAACTGTTTGATTTTTTCCCCGGCATCGGGATCATGGATATTAGAGCCACTTTGCATTGAGTAGGAAAGTATTTTGTTATCAGAATGGTGTTGAAAATAAATGTTATTACTTGCATGCATTTAGATGTTATTTCTTGCAGTACTTTTCCAGTAATTAGGTCTCACCCTGGTGCTTTTTTGTATTTATTTCGGTTAGAAGAGCTCTTTAAATTTTCAGCAGTGAGAAGTTTTTAATATGCAGTATCATTTAAAATGGCGCTTCTAGAAAATTATTAACTTCGCTGTCTTCATCTGCCCTCAACTGCGTAGGAAAACTCTTAAACACATATTCTTTATATTTGGCAAAATCAATTGCTTTATCTTTATCGTTTTTAGCCCATGAGGCTTTAAAGCTTTCGGACAATTATTCACAAAAATGTAAATAACTTTTTTGTTTTCTGTCCCATCGTGATAAACACCGTCGGTTTAGAAAGTTAACAGTCGAATCTTAATTTCCCGTCAAGAAAAGTGTACAATTGATAGTGAGAAATTAATTAAATCGACAGGAAATTAAGATTCAACTGTTAGTTTTCCAAAATATCGAAGTTTCTCACAATCGGAGAAGAAACAAAAATGTTATTATTAACATTTTAGTAAATTTATGTAAAAGAAACTTTGAAGCCCCACATCTCCGCAACACTGGTCCGCAAGACCACGCCAAAAGGGACAAAACTCTTGAAAGCTATGGTAGTTTGGTGGTTTGATACCAGATACTATATATTAAAATTGATACGAGCTTTTGGGAAACGTGTTTGTTTATTGAATCGTAAAATGACAACTTAGTAAACAAATAACAAAAACATATCAACCTAACAAGGCAATTCGATAAATGTAGTGCATGCGCACTACATTTACCCCACCCCCCTCTCAAAAAAAAAGAAACAAAGCGCATGTTGAAGGGAAAACTTCCACAGTGACATGTTCGAAACAAAATTTTGACCCAGATTATAGAGGTAATCAAAAATTTGGAACGATTGTGGATGTTAAAAAACCCTTCATGCGGAAAATATTTTTTAAAAACAATCCTTAAAAATAACAAATTGGTATTGAACAATAACAAAACTTAAGACTAATACAAATGTGATATAGAGGTCCTTATAGCTAAATTAATCTAAACTGGAACGGGAAACAGGGTGGAACGGAGGGGTGAGTGAATTCTTAAACAGAAAAAAGAAAAAAGTTTATGTGCATAACAAAAAGCCGCAAAAAATCAATTTTTACATACATCAAAAGAATTCAATACGTAACAACAAAATTTAAAAAAAAATTTACAGAATACCTTTATTTAAAAAAACGGTGAGAGTGGTATGATGTCACGCGTCTTTTAAAAAGTAGGCGGGCTTGAGCCTATCAATCGAAACTTTCCCCTCCTTACCATAATCAACGAGCGTAAAAAATTTTTGCGAACGTTCCTTAACTCGAAATAGCAACCTGTACTATAATCTCTACAGGAGAACCAACCTGCTGGCCAATTGAGAAATAAAATCCCTAACCTAATCGATTTCCGTGTGGTGAGAGGCGTTACCAAAAATTGCCTCAAAGCTGAATCGTGAACGCTCCTCACACCACTCAACAGTGATTATTACACTTTGTACGCAAGTGCTAAGTAAGCAAACACCACCCTCTTTTATCAATATGAAAACCAACTGGGAAGCCTTCAGACGCAATGATGAATAAACATCATTGAATATTCCTTTAGAATCTGAACGTGTAAACAATGCAGTTGAACTATTTAACAAAAGTTATCCTGAAATCGGCAATCTGCCCAGTGTCGCTGAGAAGCGAAGATTAAGAAGACAATGACGTAGAAGATAACCAAAGACTCAATCAATAACTAGGGAATTAAAATAATTTTTGATAATTTAAAACTCAAGCATTCCGTAATTATTTGGATAACCTCTCAACCACAGAGGTATCTGACTGCTTGCTTTGGAAAGCATCCAAAAGGATAAAACAACTCCAACACACTATCCCACCGATTTGAGTCACAGAGGGAAGTTGGGCAAGAAATAGTCAATAGCAATGGCATTTGCAAACCATCTGGCAAACGTATTTAAGTCCTTCTCAGCCGCGACTACAGCTAAAGAAGAAAACAACATCCTCGAACTTCTAGAAGCGTCTTTCCCAATTAAAAAAACATCAGTATGAGAAAAGTGAGAACAATTTTAACTGATCTAAATCCCAGAAGCGCCCTTGGTTATGACCTGCTCACAGGTCGAGTACTGAAAGAACATGCTGTTTCCCTGGTCAATGGAAAGCGGTACAAATCATCGTCATTCCAAAACCTGATGAGCTCCCGCAGGAAATATCCGTACCGGTCAGTCTGCTTTCCTCCAGTACCATCGAAAGTTTTAGAGAAGTTATTTCTAAAAAGAATGAGATCCCTACTGCTATATAATAACCAAATACCAAACCATCAATAAGAATTTTGTCAACAGTACGCAACAGCAGAATACGTCCACATGGTAGCTGAATCAGAAAGGACCGTGAGTATTGCTCAGCTGCATTCCTCGACATATCGCATATTGATACGGTATGGCATGAAGGTCTGCTTTACAAAATTAAGAATAGCCTTCTACGTGCACCACAAGAATGTACACTATTCCCTGTTAGCTTCGGAGTCCGACAGGGCAGCGTACTAGGGCCGATCCTGTATCTTCTGCACACAGCGGATCTACCAACAAGCATACTTACAACAATCGTAACAGTTGACGATACGGCTGTACTGGCATCACATACGGAACCGAGAATGGGATCGCGAAATGTACAAATACACCTTAATAAGATCCAGATGTGGTTAAGCAGATGGTGGATCAAGGCTAATGAGACCAAATCTACTCACGTAAAACTAACAATGCGTAGGGACACCTGTCCGATAGTCACATTAAAGCAATCAAGCAGAAGGAGCAAAGAATCTTGGAATACATCTTGATCGTAGCTTTACATGGAAGAATAATATTTGGAGAAAAAAAATATCTTGGCATTAATTTTAGGAAAATGTATTGACTCATCGGTCGAACGTCTCAACTCTCACTGGAAAACAAACTACTATTTAATAAGGTGATACTGAACTACTACTACTACAACTATTGGGAATCAGCTAGCAACTCCAATCTCGAGATCTTACAACGAGTCCAGTCTAAAGTGCTGCGAACCATCGTGAACGCAAAATGGTACGTTCCCAATAAGGTGGTCCACCAGGAAATCCAGATCAATTCAGTTAAGGAAGAAATCACATAGTGCAATGTCAAATACTGCAATAGACTTAGTATCCAGCCGAATAACTTAGCAGTTAATCCACTGGACAATATAAACAAAACGTGCAGGTTAAAGATGTTGTGACAAAGACACTTAGTGCCAGCTATGATGATTGAAGTAGTCGTGCTAATGGGCTATACCACTACTTGTTAAGCCTATATCATCCAAATTGCTGAATGTCCGTATAGGATAGATTGCAAATGTACATTGATGTCAATAAAGAAACATTTTACTGAACTGATATAAAGAAAATCTTTGAAGGGCGACCCTCCGTAACGACTTTGAATTAAAAAAAATTATTAGGTGATTTAGGGGTAAAGTATCCTCAGTATCCACCGTTAAGGTTTCAAAATCGCTTATGTGTACTCATCAAGGCTAAATTCTTGGGACAACTTGAAACGTACGCCGCGCACTCGTAAAGTAAACACACAAACCGTCAAGCTCCATTTCAGCAAATACCAGCAAAGCGTGGAACACAAGCAACAACACATTAATATAGTAACGGGTACCGGGCAATCGACATGTTACTACCGAACAATGGTGCTATCCATGTAATTTTATACACGAAACGACCTTCGCCAGTCACTATACATGCACACAAGTAAAATAGGGAGGAACGGGATGTCCACAGGTTATCCTGCAAAGTGCTAAATGGAGAAATCACTGGCTACCATGGTTCGTCGAAGTAAGGCCGAACGAACATGCCGGAATACCAACCCTCCAAGCATGAAACGGAATCTTGCACCGACATGCTGATCCCTAAGTTTCCAATCACAGCAATACTGTAATTGCCATTACTAACTGTACTACAGTATCAGAATCAGAAGCATTGTCTACAGTTATGACAGCACATGCCGAAAGCTCATCTACTACACCTTACAGGTAGCAAATACGTAGATTGCTGTTTACTCGTATGCGCGTGAGAACCCAGGCTCTGACTTACTGACTGCCCCAGTTTGTCATATTTATTATTTTACTTGTGTTTATGCCTTTTTTTGTAAACTTAAATATGTACTTCGACAATGTATTTGAAATACATATAGTTAAGGGAATTCTAAACATACTGTAGTGTCTTTAAAATCATAGAGTTTACCTTCTTGCGTTACTATAGTTAAATGGTTATTTGGTCAGAACTTGTGTCTCCGCTCATCTCCATATATTTCGTTTTGCTTTCATTGATTTGTAATTCTAAAATTTGTGAAGTTGTGTTTATACTAATCAAGATGTCTTTCAGCTTCAATTTAGATGGTGCTAGAATGGTCAGGTCGTTCGCGTAGGTTACAATTTGATGTCCTTGACTGTGTAATGTACCCTCTCTAAGATAAAAAGCATCGCTGACAGTGGATCCCCTTATCGTCGTCCTTTGTTTTCATTGAACGATCTCGGTAATTTTCCGTTTACTGTAATTTTGTTGTAAATATTTGTCGTCGTCATTTTAGTTAACTTTACTAATTTCGTTGGAATTCCTAGTTCAAGCATTATTTTGTACATATTGTTTCTATTAATAGAGTCATACGCTTGTTTAAAATCAATAAAGGCTGCATAAAGTCCAATTTTATATTCATGACACTTTTTTTGAATTTGGCTAGCGTAAAACAGTAAAATTTTTGTCTGTAACCGATCTGTTAGGTCTAAAACTGCATATTTATATTCTCCCATATTGTGTTCTAGATGTATTTACATTATATGCTTAATGAGATCCTAAAACGACCGGGTAATCAAAAATTGAATCTAACTTTTTACGACCGTTTCCCTGTCGTTTGTGGGTCTTACCGTCTACCTGAACGCTGTAAAGCGAACTGTAGCCAATGTGAAAGAGAATACGTATAATATGCGACCAAATGAATTTCTAATCTCGGCGTTGCGTTGATTCTCAGAAAATTAGAAAAATCTGAACGTTAGGGTTGTATACATTATGTTCTTAAATGATTGGAATTTGTAATAAGGTGAAAAAATTTCCCTAAATTAAGTACACATGTATTATAAACGTAAGTTGATATGACTGTATTTTATCACTACCTTTGGGTAAATTGGTGTCATCAGTTCTAATGATATTTGCGATAGTTTTTCACTTTATTTCAATTTTGGATATATGGCCTAATAGTTAAAAAACCTGCAAGTGGAAAGTTCACCTAATAATGTAGCTACGGTGACAATCGAAATCACCAATTTGGCTTATTTTGAGCACTTTAGTAGCCCATTAATGTAACTTGTTAGTATTTTATAGATAACATTGCAAAGTGCTATGCTCCGATAATTTTCACATTTTGTATTGTCCCCCTTCTTGAATATGCTGCTTTTGACCAGAATAGGTATATTATACCAAATTAAATGTAGTATTCAGTTGCTTTAAAAATTAAGAAAATGTCAATTAGTAAAATACTAGTATCAAAATCACATTTGCAAGCTGGCATTAACTTCTTCATATATTTTATACTAGTTTAAAACTCCACAAACAACTTACATAATGCCGCTAACTCATAATCGAATACAACGATATTATAGTCGGGTGTCGTCTTATTTGGCGGGTGGCCCTTCGCAGTACGAACTACCACAATACTTTTTTAGTTATATTGCTCTCTTTCTAGCTCCTTAGTTCGTATAGGCTATTAGAGCGAGCGCAAGTCTTGCAAGTTTATGAAATGCACTGCGGTGACTTGTGAAACGGAAAGAGATAGCACTTACAGTGTTCAGTGGTTCCAAAACAGATAATTTCTAATGTAACGATATACAGAAGATCTTATAAAATCTTGGTGGCATCGTGAAATAGTTGACGAGGTGGAACCTTTAATAATTAATTTGGGTGATGATTCATCGGACAGTGAAGACGAGGAATATGAAGATGACAGCGATTAGACTGTTTTGTTAAAATCAAGTGGTCCATGTTAATTAAATGCAATAATATTTGTTTATTTCAGTCATTTTTAATTGTGTGCAAAATA
>JABXWE010032152.1:0-22902 GCA_014611495.1 Limonius californicus | reverse complement strand
AAATCAAAATAATTGTGCAGCTTTATGTTTAACTTTAAATATCTCGAAAAATAATGACTTTATCGTTACGAAGGAAGAGTATGTTTTTTACACAGAAAGTATTGGAAAATCTAAAAATTGTGCTAAAATGACAATTCCGCCAGTGGCGTAGAATTTAGGAAGGGTCAACCTCTCAGTTGCCCCTGTCGTACGCCTCTGGCAGTAGCCAGAAACTTTTATTTAACATAATTTAGTATGGTGTGCGGTACCTACACTTCCTGCCAAGTATGATAGGGATACGTCAAATAGTTTTAAAGTACTGGGCAAAAATCGTTTTTAAATTTTTAAATAAAACACCCTGTAGCTCAGTAAGGAGCCACATTTTATCTAAGTGATTTGGGTTAAATCTTCATATTATGAGCCCAGGATTCTCCAGTTAAAATATTTCCAATTTAATATGGGACACCCTGTATATACTGCTTTCCAAAAAAATCCGAACACAGGGAAAACATAATTTCAAAACATTTTGAATATGCGTATTTAGTGACGTGTTACATGATGAGAAAATGATGAAAATTTGGTTGAAAAATTCCAATGGTAACTTGAGTTTTTTCTTATTTTTGTTCTTTGAATAGCGCCATTTGTTTTTCAATTTTGTTGCTTTATCTGCGAATTTTAAAACTGTCACCGTGACAGGTAGTTCAAGATTTTTTTTCATTATGCCACCAGTTCGTCGTCGTCGTAATTATCGTCAATTAGACGACTTTCAGCGAGGTCGCATAGTAGGGCTTAGAGAAGAAGGTGTTTCATTTCGAGAAATTGCCAATCGTGTGGGTCGAAGCGTCTCAACAGTGTCCGCAACTTGGCACCGATGGTCTATAGAACACACTCATCAACGGCATGTCGGTTCTGGAAGGCAGCGACAAACGACAGCTCGTGAAGATCGTGTTCTTCTTTTAATGGCCCTAAGAGATCGATTTTCAACAACCAGAGCCATTGGAAATGACTAGGCCCAAGTAACACACCAAAGAGTCCACATGAGCACAGTTTACCGCAGAATACGCTCTTTCGGCATAAGAAGCTACCGACCAGTTTTATGTTTACCTCTTACCCCAAGGCATAAAGCCAGAAGATTGGAATGGTGCATGGAACGTAGCCACTGGGTTCGTGAATGGAATCACATAGTCTTCAGTGACGAATCTAGATTCTGTTTGTGGGCCCATGATGGTCGTAAAAGGGTAAGAAGACGTCGAGGTGAACGCCGAAATTTAAACTTGGCTTTAGAACGTCATACAGCTCTTACAGAGGGCATTATGGTTTGGGGTGCTATTGCACATGGTAGCAGATCCCCCTTAATATTCATCCCTCGAAGTCTTAATGCTCGGCGATACATCGATGACATACTGGAACCAGTGTTAATACCATATTTACACTTACTGGAAAACCCTATATTCCAGCAAGATAATGCAACCCCACATGTTGCTCAGGTTACTGTGCAACATTTGCAACAAGCCAATGTTCAATTACTCCCGTGGCCATCACGTTCTCCGGATTTATCGCCGATAGAACATGTTTGGGATATGATAGGGTCAAGAATCAGCAATTTACCTAGGCCGCCCAATAATTTGGCAGACCTTCGTCAGCATATTCAACATTTTTGGGAGGAGATACCCCAAGCAGACATCGATAATTTAATTTCTAGTATGACCAGAAGGGTTAACGAGTGTCTTAGAAATCGTGGTGGCCCAACACATTATTAAGAATTACTTCTTTGTTTTTAACTTTTCTAATTTAAAATTTCCACCGTTTTCTTAGAGTAGTATTTCATGTTTTTTCTGAAAATTTGAATAAAATTGATACATAAATACTAGGTGTTCGGATTTTTTTGAAAAGCAGTATATATATATATATATATATATATATTGTCATGGAATCCTAGATTGCAGTTCTTTTAGTTTAGTCGAAGGGTTGCGTACGTTTTACCAACAATTTGAGATTCGGTAATTTTTTTTGGTTAAACAATGTGTGTCTTGCCGGATCACACAGGTATTATTATGCTGGTGATGAATTTAAGCCGATTGCAAGCCAAGCTCGAACCTATTAAACGGTAACATTTAATAAAATATACAAGGATTCGGATGGAATGCAGGAAATTAATACATTGATGGATATTTGGAGTACTATGGTGGGAGATTTTAAGCGAACCGAAATAGTGTAGGAATTTGTGTTGGAACATGCGGGTTAAAGTGTTTTTAGTCAAGTGTTTCATTACTTGTGAGGTTATTCGATTGACTTGGTTTATATTTGGTTTTTCGTCGTGCTTATAAAAAAAAATTATATTAATATCAAAATGTTTTTATATTTGACAAAGTTACAATTTATTTATTTTGAAAACTAGTACCCTGGTGTTACAATTTTCCTTGGTAATTTAGCTGTTGTTTTTGTTATTGATAATTGTAGAAAAATAATTGAAAAAGTAGAATAAGATTTGAAAAATCTGTAAGAAAAATACTTCTTGAATTGAAAATATTTAGAAGAACTGTAATAATAGAAAAGCTGCATATTTAGTAAAACCCTTTTTGTGAATGAAAATGTCTTTTAATAAACAAATTATCTGGAGTATCCTGTTTTAAGATCGGGGAGGAGAGATTGGAATACGGAGCGCAGAGAACCTCTGAAAAGCTGCTGAAGGTACCTTGTGCATATATTGTTATCTTCGATATATTTAGGTCAGCTGTAGCAGGGCGAAGGAATTGTTTCCAGTGTGGTAATCCTTGTATGAGCTGGTAATTGCACAAATTGTTTATTTTTAATACGAATCATTAAAGTTACCTTTTAAAAGTGAACCGACTCCAAAGAGATTAGTCTCTAAGCTCTTCGACTAAAATTTTAGCTAGCGTTTTGTCTTTGGCAAGTTGTATTGAATATTATAAACTTTAGTTCCATACATTTTTTTCAAAATTCTGAGTAATAAAATTATTTGTCAAAATAAAATATTCTGTCAGTGTCAATTTTTAAAAATTAATTTATTAATGTCAGTCCCAATGTGGACCTTTTATCAACTATGTCAGAAAATGACGCTGTAAACGTGGGGCCAATTCTTTGGCTCGAACGTTTATATATTTATATATATATATATATATATATACACAGGGTTTTTCAACGAAAAGTAGCCACCCTCAGTATCTTTTAAAACAATTTTTTAGTTGAAAATCGCCAAGACATGTCAACAAAGATAGCAAAGGGGACATCTTTTTACCTAAAATCCGGACGTCTGTCATCAACCCCTTAGCCGCCATAGCCACCCCCTCCAAAATTTCAAATGGCACCATACCATGTGTGACACATCGTTGGAAAGGTTATTTCATAAGGAATTCATTCTACTATTAATTTTTTTTTATTCGCCTGAAATTGAGACATAAAAGAATTAAAAACTATATTTTGTTTATTTCGGTTAAGCTGCTGAATAGAGCAATTACCGTTAAAGTAATTGTTGAAAGTGACTTCCGTTAACTTCCATACAATAGTACAGACGACTTTGAAAGAGAGAACGAACATCTGCGAGAAATAGCGGTGTCAATTGTCGGCATTCTTCTACTATTCTCTGCCTAAGATCTTCAATATTGGCCGGCTGTGTTACTTTGGATTTCAAATGCCCCCATAAAAAATAATCCAACGAAGACAGGTCGGGTGATCTAGCCGGCCATTCGATGGGACCACGTCTTCCAATCCATCGTCCAGGAAACCGATTGTTCAAAAATTCTCGACCGGCGTTGCAGCTCTTGCACAGTCGTTATTTTTGAAATAAAAACGCACAATCTCGATTCTTTCGGCAGTGGTGTAAACCATGTTGATACTTTTATAATATTCAAAATCAACTGAATGTTGACTGACAGATGAAAAAACAAAAGATGAAACAAAAGCATCTAGGTACTGCTATATTCAGCAGCTTAATGGAAATAAACAAAATATAGTGTTTAATTTTTTTATGTCCCAATTTCAGGCGAATAAAAAAAATAAATAGTAGAATGAATTCCTTATGAAATAACCTTTCCAACTATGGGTCACACATGGTATGTTGCCATTTGAAATTTTGGAGGGGGTGGCTGTAGCGGCTAAGGGGTTGATGACAGACGTCCGGATTTTAGGTAAAAAGATGTCCCCTTTGCTGTCTTTGTTGATATGTCTTGGCGATTTTCAACCAAAAAATTGTTTTGAAAGATACTGAGGGTGGCTACTTTTCGTTGAAAAACCCTGTATATATATATATATATATATATATATATATATATATACATATATCAAAATCTGGCAGTTCTATAAAATTCAGATGGTTTTCTATTTTTTGTTTCATTTTATTTTTCAGTTGTTCTTAATGATTTAGAATTTATTGTAGTATAGCACTGTTTTAAAGTGACTAAATGATTATTAGATATAAGTAAGGTATAATAAGTATGTTTCAAAAATTCTCTCACTTGTACACTTCCCTAAAAAACAATATTTTTTTGTCAATATAACAATTTCCTTTCGGCTTAGACCGGGTCGTCATTTGGGAACGACACCCAGCGTTATCAGGTAAGGCCCGACCTGTAACTTGTCTGCCTTTACAAGCTTTTGCTCTAGAAGTTTGAACAATATTTGTTCGTAGGCCCTGCCTGCCTAAACGGGGCCGTGTGCTTAGATTATTTAAGTCTTGGGGAGGACAAGGATTTGATCTTAATGTATTTTGTTTACCAGGACAATAATACTTAATCGGCTTATGCCTGTTAGCTGTTCGTGAACCCATATAAACTAATGTTTTGCCAGACATTGTTGGTTGCATCTTCAGAGTGAATAGAATAGAACACTGCTGCAATGTCTTATGAAACGTTAGTTGGTATGGGTTCACAAACAGTTAACGGACATAAGCCTATTAAGTATTATTGTCCTGGCAAACAAAATACAATAAGATCAAATCCTTGTCCGCCCTAAGGTTTACATAATCTAAGAACACGGCTCTGTTTAGGCAGGCAGGGCCTACGAACAAACATTGCTCAAACTTCTAGAGCAAATGCTTGCAAAGTCAGACAAGCTACATGTTGGTCCTCACCTGATAATGCTGAGTGTAGTTCCCAAATAACGACGCGGTCTAAGCCGAAAGTAAATTGTAATATTGACAGTTCGAGAAACCGCGAAAGCCTCAAACAAAATATTTTTTTTTAATTCAAGGCTATTCAACTAGCTATATATGTGAGATAATAATTTGTATGTACTATATTTTGCAATGGTAAATATAAGAAGAAGATGCCAGTACAGCCATTTACACGTCAGTCAGGTGTTGCTCATTCCAGTCAACGTTAATAATGAAGAATGATCAACGATTTCAATTAAGGAAACAAAAAATTGCTTTCTTCTTGTACATTGTGTTATGCGCCCCTGACTAAACCCAATCAGCTTTTAGGTTACCCCGGCACAGGTGGCAGATAAACTAAACACGAAATTATACACTTTGCCATTGCGAAAACTAGAAAGAAAATATGTTTAATTCTAATCTATTATCTGCAAGGTGATGCCGTTTTACGGTAATGGAGATAAACAATTTTTTCTATTTTAATAGTTTTGAGGCCAAAAAAAAAATCAAAATAGTTCAATTGAAACAACACCGCCCCTGTAGTAGTTTTAATGTGCACTCACGCACATAACCTATATAAAGTTATATTACGTCTTTTAAAAACAAATGTACAAATTTCTGCACTATTCCCTCAATTTATGAACTAAGGTTGAGTAGGCCTGCATACTAGTTTTTTCTTTCTAGCGACGTAAAACTATTTACACCTTGACATAGCTTTAAGAACAAAGCATTTAATATGAATGAAGAATCGAAAGTGGAAACTGAAATCTTAATACCAGTTACGAATGATCCTACTTACGATGCTAGGTATTGGGATCAAATTAAAGAAGAAAGTTTTCAAACTAGCTTGAATACCGATGGTAACATTAGCTTTGATATTTATTATTATAACTACTTTGAATAATTATATTTGTAAGCACTTTGTAATGGTAAAATAATAATTAAGAGTTATTATTTGTGTTATGAAATACTTGTATACATTTATCCTTATGTTACAGTAAAAGAAAACTTCCAGATATACATAAAATCGGAAACCTATGATTTAACAAATAATACTGTGTATTCTAATAATTTCCCTAAGCTCGAATTGTTACATGAAGAATTAGATATAAAAACTGAGACATGCAGCAATTATAAAGATCAATCAGTAGAAGAAAGTCAATCTACATTTATACAACCGAGTGACTTCCCTGAACATAAGCATATTCATATAGAAGAAAAGAAATTTAAGTGCAATGTATGCAGTTATGCAAGTGTAAGGAAGCAAAGTCTGGAACGTCATATGAAAACCCATAATAGAGATAAACCTTTAAAGTGTAGTATATGTAGTTACACAACTGTGTGGCATCAAAGCTTACTACGGCATATGATCACCCACACTACAGTAAAACTCTTCAAGTGTAGCATTTGCACTTATGCAAGTGTAAAAAAGGGATATTTGGCAGCACATATGAAAACCCACTCTGGATTAAAACCTTTCAAGTGTGATGTATGTTGTTACGCAAGTATAAAGAAGCATGCTTTGAAGGTGCATATGAAGACGCATAGTGAAAAACAACAACTCAAGTGTACTATATGTAGTTTTATAAGTATTCAAAAGTCGCAAATGGAACTGCATATGTTAAGTCACACTGGAGAAAAACCATTTAAATGTAGTATATGCAATTATGCAGGGGTAGAAAAGCGGCATTTAAAACGACATATGAAAATACACACTGGAGAAAGATCATTTATGTGCTATGTGTGTGGTTATTCAGCTTTGCGAAAGCAGCATTTGCGGGAACATCTAAAAACTCACACTGGAGAAAAACAATTTAAATGTTGTGTTTGTAGTTATGCAAGTGCGCGTAAACATCATTTAGAACGGCATATGAAAACCCACACTGGAGAAAGACCATTCACATGTAACAGATGTAGTTATGCAACTATACAAAAGCATTATTTGCGGGAGCATATGAAAACACACACTGAAGAAAAATCCTTTAAATGTAATGTATGCAGTTATGCAAGCTTCAAGGAACAGAACTTAGAAAAACATATGAAAATCCACACTGGTGAGAGACCGTTTAAGTGTAGTTTATGTAGTTATACAGGTACACAAAAGCATTATTTAGACCAGCATATGATGACCCATAATGGAGAAAAACGTTTTAAATGTAGCGTATGCAATTACGCAGGTGTAAAGAAGCAACATTTAGAACAGCATATGAAAACCCACACTGGAGAAAGACCATTTGACTGTAGTGTATGTAACTATGCAGCTGCCCAAAAGCAGTGTTTGGTACATCATATGAAAACCCACACTGGTGATAGGCCTTTTAAATGCAGTACATGCAGTTATGCCAGTGCAAGAAAATGCGAGTTAAATCTACATATGAAAACTCATACTGGAGAGAAAACACTTAAATGCAGTATGTGCAACTATGCAAGTACACGAAGGGGCCACTTGGAACGACATATAAAAATCCACATGAAAGACAAGCCTTTGCTGTGATTTGTATGTATTGGTGACCCAAGACTATGTTGTTTGAGTTATTTTATGAAAGTATAAGAAATTTGGTTATGTACGAGATTTAAGTTTAAGCCATAATTAATATGTTAATAAATCTTCTCGTATATTTAACTTATTTCTTCAGTTACACCAACAATTTTGATTCCTTGTAATAGTTAGTATAATATTATACCCACATTGTGTCTGCGACCGACATTTGCTGGTCTCCAATCATTTTGCCCTACTTGAAGATACACTGGTGCTCTGTGCAATGGATAACTTGCTGGGATGTTTAGTCAGTTTTTCCTTTAACTTATCTATTCCATGCTTGGTTTCAAATATTGGTAGGAGAATTTACTTGGTTGTTAAATATATTTCGTATGCCATAATACACTTTGAAGGACAAATAACAGAAAGTAAACTGTGTCTGCTTGCCATAATTGGATGATTAGTGTGTTTATTATGCTACTGCTATGTCACGGGCACAAAAAGCTTTTAAGTGTACAGAAAATTACAGCCAACTTGACCAGATATTTATTTGAACGCATAATTATATTATAAGGGCCGTTTTTTTAATCTCACGTCGAAATTGGCTGAAAACATTCATATACCAATTAACCCCTGATTGTATACACTTATTTTCCTTCTTCCATCAATCCATGACCGTGAAATTGATAGTTTTGCTATTTTCCGTGTAACTTTTTCTTTCACATAATCTCCAAAACTTGTAGATAATAATCTCCTGTACTCCCATAAACCCATTAGTGTTACATCACAGAAGTGAATTGTCGCTTTGTTGGTTGCCTATAATTTAGTTTTTTTGTAATAAAAATCAAATTACAGCTGATGAAAAAAATATAATAATTGAGCTCATTAGCATATTGAAACCCCTATCTGTACATATAAAGTTTTTTAATTTTGGATTAGAAATATCCGAATAAGAGAGTATAAAAGTTTTAAGGTTTTTTATTAATTATGGCAAATTATATAAGTTTTTTGCAATTATATGAGTTGTGCTCACTAATATACGTTATGTAAGTACAGTATGGCTATTAATTTACAGTACTGAAACTTTCAAACTTTATTCACTTAAAATAATAGGAGTATGTAATAATAAATATACACTTAAGTATTAGCGTTACGAATAACGTGCTCTAAGTGCCCTCCATTACGTTGAATGCACAGTTCGTATCGTTTTTCCATATTTGTGACCATATTCGAAAATAGAGGCTGTTGCATCTGTCGTATGGATTCTCTAATTTTCTCTTTTAACTGTTGTATTGTCGTCGGAGGGTTATCCCGGAAAACCCGTAGTTTCAGCATACCCCAAACATATGCATCCAATGATGTTAGGTCCGGAGAGTGAGATGGAAAAGAAAAATCGGTGAAACGTGAAATCACATCGTCTCCAAACGTCTCTCGCAGAAAGGTTCTTGTAGCCTGTGCTGTGTGGCACGTTGCCCCATCTTGCTGGAAAAACTGGCTACCGAAGGGCAAGTTTCTTGCTCTGCAAAACCTCCGAAGGTTATCTACAAACGGTGTGAGAACTTGAGTTATATAGCGCTCTTGATTAACAGTTACTGCACGCCCGTTTTCTTCAATGAAGTAAGGCCCAATCGTTCCTTGTCCAGAAACTGCGCACCAAATCGTCACTTTTTCACTATGCAACGGTATTTCTTGCACCTCTTCTGGTCGTTGGAAGCCTAAAAATCTATTGCTACGCCTATTGACATGACCTGACAAATGAAAATGACATTCGTCACTGAACCAGATGTTACTGATAAAACTGGGATTATCATATTGCAAAGCAAGGATTCTAGCACAGCATTCAAGTCTTGCACCATAATCACCGATTCTCAATTGTTGGGTCGTCTGAATAACGTATGAATGGGCATTAAGTTGTTTCAATATCTTCTGAAGAGTCCTCCTATTCATATTCAATTTTGCAGCAGTTCTCCGTTGACTACGACGTGGTGAGTCCGTAATTTGATTGAATACACGTTCGTGATTTTCGTTGGTATCTATTGTTCTTCTTCGCTCAGCTCTACCTTTTCCTTGATGTAGCACACTTCCAGTTCTTCTAAATTTGGTTATAATGTTCAGTAGAATAGCATTACTTGGTGCCTGTTTATTGAAATGCGCCGCAAATTGTTCGCGGACGAATTTAATGCTTGGACCATTTTGTCTACCCAAACCGTATGAGCGAAAATAGTATTCAAATAAAAAGACTTTTTCTTCAGTAGATAACATTATTTACGAACTTGCAAACATGTCACTACATCTAAGCAAAACCAAACGTCAATATTTATGTCAAATAACGGTGTCAATTGTGCGAGGTTTAAGCACAAGTAGGCCTACTGTTTCAGTACTGTAAATTAAAAGCCATACTGTATAAGTAATTTCTATATCGAGGCTTTTTTTAAACTCCATAACTAATTTTTGAGAGTGTTCCAAAAAAAACACAGTTTTACTTAAATTTACACGCAGGTAAAGTAAAGCCTTAAGATTTCCTACCACTGTTTAAATTTAAAAAAATTACTTGAGGATTCAAACAGTTTAAATGTTCCAGAATGCAAAATGCGGCAGTTGCAATATATAACTAATGACATAACCTGCAAAATATTTTAGCAACACTTCAATCTTAAAAATAGGATATATATATTATAATGTGATAACAAATTGCATCTGTATTAATAAAGTTTGAATGTGTGCTCGTCTAAAATTGAAAAATGTTTGCAACCAACACTAAGATTATCTAACAATAAACGTAAGCGACCTTGATTATCCTTCCTTGTGATTACGGAAAAATAAATTCTCATGTTTAATTTAGCTTTTCAGCGTAACCATAGCCATCCCATTCCATATGGTTGATGAACCAGAAGTAACAACTAAAGAGTTGCTGACGTGTATGAACAACTTCACATATGATATGCAACATGGGAATCAAATTAAAAAGGAAAATTTTCATTCAGAGTGGTACACTGATGGTAAGCTTGTCTAATATTATAGCACTTTTATTAAAACGTAGTTTTTTTTTGTCTGTGGTGGAAATGTCTTAGTATTCACTTGGAAATATAAACAATTTAGCTTAAATCTTAATAAATAAATAGTGCTTGTTGTTACTATCAACTACTTCTAAAAAATTATTAATTGGGAGTATAATCACATTGCATGTATGCTGTCTTGTTTATATTAAACAGTGATATTGTTTTAAAATGGGGAATAATATTACAGTAGAAGATGTGACTCTGGTAAAAGTGGAGGTTCCTAATTTAGAAGACGATACTGTTTATGATGATGTTACCATAAAACTGGAAACGTTACATGAGGAAGTAAATATAAAAGCTGAGATATTTAGTAACCATCAAACTCAATCAATAAAGGAAACTACCAAATGCAATTCTTCAGAGAATGGGTTAATAAGGCCTAAATTGTCACGCCTTAGTAAATTAAAGAAAGGAGTTAAAACTTCAACAAGTGAATCAACTGAACATACGAACATTCATAAAGGAGAAAAGAGATTTAAGTGTAGTGTTTGTGAATACTCAACTGCGCGGAAGCGTGATTTAGAACTACATAAGAAAAATCACACCGGAGAAAAACCGTTCAAATGTAGTGTATGCAGTTATACAACTATACACAAGTACAATTTAGAACAGCATATGAAATGTCACACTGGGGAAAAACCATTCAAGTGTAATATATGCAGTTATGCAAGTGTACGGAAGCACAGTTTGGAACTACATATTAAAGCCCATAGCGGACAAAAACCTTTTAATTGCAATGTATGTACTTATGGAACTCTGCGGAGGCGTGACTTAGAACTGCATGTGAGAACTCACACTGGAGAAAAGCCATTCAAGTGCGATGTATGCGGTTATGCAAGTGTACAGAAGCAACATTTACAAGTACATATGAAAACCCACACTGGGGAAAAATCGTTCAAGTGCGGTGTATGCAGCTATGCCAGTGTACAGAAGCAGAACTTGAATCGTCATATGAAAATACATACGGTAGGGTAACCATTGGATGTTTTATATTTACAAAAAAGTACAACTTCATACTACATGAAACAGCCTGTAAAAGAGGATAAGGTTTATAAGTCCAGTACATGCAGTTATATAAAGAAGCATAAAGCTGTACAGATGTGAAAGTGAATTAAGTGCCAGCTTGTGTGCAAAATCATGTTCATGGTAATTTCTAATTCCAACAAGCACTAATAAGCATTAATAACATTATTAGTACTTAACATTACAGCTTTCAAGATCCTACATTTGTTCAAAAAATGTCCTTTACATTCATGTCATTCTGAACCATTATGTATATTAATTTTTAAAAGCTGGGTTGTTATTTGGAAACAAAACTTAAACAATAGCACAATTTATCAAAGCAGCTCCTATTTTCTCAATACTATTAAGACAAAAGTTTAAGATTACTGACTGATCTCATAAATACCAGCACCCCAGCATCAGCAGCAGTAGGAGGTGGTCGCTGGTTCCGTTGATCGTTGGTACTCCCTCAGTCCTCCCCCGTAGTCCTCTCCCCCGGAATAATTCTCGTGCACTTCTCACTAAATTGTTTTGTCCTAAACCGCGTCCGTGCGTACTCTCGTCTTATACGCGCAATCCGTACGACTGGAATGCTTATTCAGAAGATCTTGTAACGTATAGAAAAGCCATTTAGCTAACTATCACTAGTGGATTAATAATGCTAATGAGTTAGACGATATACATGAATCCACTAACGCAATTCAGTAGGTCTTTTGTCTCCTATTTGAAGTTATAAATTATTATTATTATTTTTTTTTCTTAATAAATTCTTGTTAAAAACTCACCAACAGAATAGTTCCCATCACCACTACCTTTTCTAGCTATGAAATTTTGATAAATAAATCGATTTGTAGTAGCGTAATTTCATGTGGTTCCTACACGCGTAATAACAATGATTTCAATTATGAACAATTATTTATTTATTTTCCACTATTATTCACGCGGTCAACTAAAACTACACTGAATTAAAGAATAAACTTACTGGCAACAAAATGAATGAATTGGCTAACTAAAACTAGGGTAAATAAATGCATCAACTAAGTTTAGACCGCTAAGCTAGCTGACCTATTCATATTTAAGAATTATGAAGTAATTTATTGAAATACACCAAATAAAAGATATGGTAAATTTCGAGAATTTCCTGTTACAACCGATTCTGAGAAACTACCCTCGCTGCGTATTGGAATCTATTTTTAGCCCAACGCTTGTCCTGATCTTCGAGCACAGGAAGCTCTTTGTTCGTATTCGACGACCGTTTTTAGACCCACGCGGGAACCCGCCCTAAACGTCACCAAACGATCGAATTTGCAACTACTATTAATTATTTGAGCAAACTAACTGGCTAAAAGTTTGCTCTAATACAATACTGTAATTTATTTAATTTAATTTGAACACTTGTGTTTTAAAACACGCACTAAACTTCACAAAAACCTACTACAATCGTGGAGCAAGCATAAGCACGTCCGCTCGCTTCAACCCCCCGGCGCGGCTAAATAAATACATTGACTAGTACTGCTTATTTTAATTCGTCTAATGTACTTAAAATATTGTTACTTTTCTATTTTACAAGTTTTGTTAGAAATATTGAAGTGCAAATATTTTAAATTTAATACATTATTTCTCTGTGTTACTACACATTAGCGTGATTTATTATACTCTCTTCATTAAGTTCCACCAAACTGAAAACAGTGTTCTATCAAATATTGTAGTAATTAACCTTTTCACTGCGGGAGCCGGATATATAATTTTTTTTCGCCTTTGCTGTGTAGAAGCCGGATAAATACGCACAACTTGTTCATTCATTAACTGCGGAACCCGCACGAATACGTCATCATTTAAGTGATACCTAAAGCTTAAATTTCATGTAAATTTGGTTGCCAACACTTTACATGGAACTTGAAAGTTTTGGTACTGTACTGCGGGACCGAAAGTAAATTATTTCTGTTGGAGACTAGCTGTAAAATGCAAGGAAAAGTTACAGATACTTGTAGGATATGTATAAAAATTAAAAAAAAACTAAATATTCAGATACTTCTAGAAGCGCCAATCATCTTTGCATTGGATTTTTTCATGTATTGTGGTGTTTACGTTTTGTTTCGTCAAGCATTCTATTTTTAGATACAGACAAGGGCAGTCTTTCAGTATTCAGTTCAGTTTAGTTTCGTATACAGTAAATATTAGAGAAAAGTGCGTTATTAGAATAAGTAATTATATAGTGTTTCATGAAATTATAATCTGCTTATTTCGAGCAATTTAAACTGGTATGTATAAGTCGATGCAAATGAACGTTCAATTTACACTCCGTTTTATATTAAGTTTTCGGTTCTAAGTTTGAATTGAAATAAAACCTACTTAGACGAAGATATTACACTGAAGAAGAGCGGTATGACATTTTGATGAATAGTGGCAGTGAGGATAAATTTTCTATGGAGAAATCTGAAGAAGATAATTCAGATGACAAATCAGATGTAGAGAACGCTAGTTCTGACGATGACAAAGTCGAAGAAGATGAAAATGTTGCTTCGACTTCCAAAGCGGAGCCTAAAGCTAAATGTAAATGTAAATTTCAGAATTCAACTAGGTAAAGGGAAATTTGGATCCGGTAATTCACGACTGTGTTGCCGATTCAGGATGTCAGGATGAAAACTTGATAAGCACGCCAAACATTTTGAAGAGTTTGGAAGAATTTTTTCCTTCGATTTTATTGAGAAGATTGTGTTACAAATCAATAATTTTTACATATATACCATAGAACATGCTGGCATAGTAGAAAAATTCCGCGTTACCAAGTGGAGAGACACAAATGTGAACGAGGTATATTGTTTTCTCGCTATTTCATTACTCATGAGTCAAGTTGAAAAACAAAAACTTAACGATTATTGGTCAACTGACACGTTTTTGTCAAGACCAATTTTTTCTCAGCTTATGACCCATGACAGATATTTAATTTTATTGCGTATGTTACATTTTTTGGACAATGACATAAATAAAGAAGACCCTTTGTTCAAACTACGGTTGTAGACCACTTAGTTAGCTTATAGGAATGTCATGCATCCTTTCAACAATCTGTGCGTTGATGAAAGTTTGATGCTTTTGAAGGGTCGATGACCATTTATGCAATGTATACCTTCTAAGCGATATCGATTTGGTGTTAAATTATTTGTATTATGTGACTGCGGGGCCGGATTTATTCTTGACTTTATTATTTATACAGGAGCTAAAACTGAAATTAAAACTTTTGACGACGCACTGGGAAAATCAGCTAATATTGTCTTTACCCTAATCGAACCGTATTTGAGTAAAGGACATTCTTTATTTGTTGACAACTGGTACACGAGTCCCCTTCTGTTTTCATGGCTACATGATAGAAATACAAATGCATCTGGTACCGATTACAATGCAAATATGGGGGCTGTAGACAAAACTGACATGCTCCTTAGACCTTAGTTCTACAGAATCTGTAAGAAAGTCGGCAAACTGGTACAAAAAAATGTTTTTTCACCTGCTGGACATGAGTTTTCTGAATGCCCATGTCTTACACAAGATGACTAGTGGTGAAAACATTCCATTTATGGATTTCCAATTGGCGCTCATAAAGCAAATAATTGCTAAATACCAAAAAGCAAAACCTTGAGCTGTGACAAGCAGAAAGCCTGAAGATGCCCATTCTCCGTTGCTTCTTACTGAGAGGCATTTCCCAACTATGCATGCGCCCAGTGAAAAATCCAGTAAACCACCCTCTAAAAGATGTGTTGTGTGTGCGAAACGTAAAATTCGCAAAGAAACTCGGTACACTTGTAAAAATTGTGTTGTACCCATATGTATAGTTCCTTGTTTCGAAAAATATCATATGTTACAAAAGTTTTAATTTTGTTTTTGTTTTTTCTATATCTATCCATATATCTGTATCTGTTTCTATATTATAGGTATTCGTGTATAAAATAAATTTAATAATTTTTTTTATATGTTTTTGTATTATTTGGCTTAAAACTCAGCTAATAAATTTAGGGTTAAATCCAAAAGACTTACAAATTATTTGAGATTAAAACAGTGCTCATCGGTTTTTATCTAAATACGGACCTGGATAAAATATACATACGTATTCACTGCGGGAACCGTACTAGTACGCGTCATTAATTCATATATTAATTGCGGAAGCCGGACGCATCCTCAACAGCTTGCATTTGGCGCACATACCACTTCATAAAACGCTTGCAGCAGTGAAAAGGTTAGTATATTGTACAAAACGTTATATATTAGGAAATGTAAAACTCTGTACATTCGATAAACCAAGACCAAAGTAGGTACAATAAACATACATTTACATAACCTATATCTTGTTTAATAGCATTGTTGAGATGTAAGCAAAGTGATTTTTAAGCCTCACCAAGTGTATTTGATCAGCTGAGCAAAGATATTAATTTATTTCCAGTAAACTGCTGTGAATGTATTGGTTATTGCGTGCTGGGCTAATAAATTTCAGCAACAAAAGTAAGTAATCTAGGAGATTAATTCTTTGTAACAAGACTAAATTTAATATTCTTGGTAATACACAGTTCAGAGTTTGACATCCTATTGCATGTGAGGTATTCTAAACAATGGACACAGGCGTATCAACTGAAGTTTTGCTGTCAAATATGAATCAACCCATATGCAATGTTGCATATATTAAAGAAGAAATTTTGGAAACTGATTGCAATACTGAATGTAAGTTTCTGTTGATTTATATTTATTATTATAAACACTCTAAATAAAATCTAAATTTTGTTTGTCACTAGTTACTGTAATATCTAGATATTTTAAAGTAGTAGATTATTACCCTTTGAATATAATTATCAATTTCGATTAAAACCACTAAAGCAATGTTATTATTTAGGACTACCCACAAATTGTTAAGCAGTGATGCTGCCATAAAAATATATGTATATTGCAGTGAAAGAAGAAGCTATTTACCAAACAAAAATAGAAGTTACTGGTATAGCAAGCGATACTGTTTATAATGATACTCCCATAAAACTAGAAATATTACATGAAGAATTAGATATAAAAAATGAGATTCTCAATAATCAGCTAGTAGAATCTACCAAAAGCAAGTGTGGTTTAAACAGTTCTAAGTTTACATCTCTAAGTAACATGCAGAAACATATTAAAATTTTTACAAATAACACACGCTTTCAATGCACCATATGTAGATGTACTTTTACTCAAAAAACGGACTTTCACGAACATAAGAATATACACAAAGGGGAAAAGAAGTATAAGTGTAGCGAATGCAATTTTGCAAGTACGTGGAGGTGCAGGTTAGAAATGCATATAAAAACCCACACTGGAGAAAAACCGTTGAAATGCGGTGTGTGTAATTATGCAAGCGTACGGAAGCACCATTTGAAACAGCATATGAAAACTCACACTGGAGAAAAACCATTCAAATGCAGTTTTTGTAATTATGCGTGTGTACAGCAACGGTATCTAGAAATGCACGTGAGAACTCACACTGGAGAAAAGCCGTTCAAGTGCAGTGTATGTAATTATGCAAGTGTACAGAAGCCACATTTGAAGTTGCATATGAAAACTCATACAGGTGAAAAGCCATTCAGGTGCAGTATATGCAGTTATGCAAGTATACAGAAGCCCAATTTAGAATTGCATATGAAAACCCACACTGGGGAGAAACCGTTCAAGTGCAACATATGTAATTATGCAAGTGTACAAAAACGTTATTTAGTGTTACATATGAAAAGCCACACTGGCGAAAAACCGTTTAAATGCACTATATGCAGTTATGCAAGTGTAAATAAACAGCATTTAGAACTGCATATAAGAACTCACACTGGAGAAAAACCGTTCAAGTGCACCATATGTAGCTATGCAAGTGTACAGAGGCCTCATTTAAAATTGCATATGAAAACCCACACTGGCGAAAAACCTTTTAAGTGTAGCATATGCAGTTATGCAAGTGTACGAAAGCAGCCTTTAAAACTGCACATGCGAACGCACACTGGGGAAAAACCGTTCAATTGTAGTGCATGCAGTTATGCAGGTGTAAATAAACACAATTTAAAACTGCACATGAGAAGCCACTTTGGTGAAAAACCGTATAAATGCAGTATTTGCAGTTATACAAGTGCAAATAGGCAACATTTAGAGCTGCATATGAGGACTCACACTGGAGAAAAACCATTCAAGTGCGGAAGATGCAACTATGCATGTGTACAGAAGTCTCATTTAGAACTGCATATGAGACTCCATACTGGAGAAAAACCGTTCAAGTGCTCTTTATGCAGTTATGCGAGCGCACAGAAGCAACCTTTAGAACTACACATCAGAAGCCACACTGGAGAAAAACCATTCCAGTGTAGTGTATGCAGTTATGCAACTGCACATAAACATAATTTAGAACTACACATGAAAACCCACTCTACCGAAAAGCCGTTTAAATGTAGTATATGCAATTATGCAAGTGTACAGAAGCGGTATTTAGTAGTGCATATGAAAACCCACACAGAAAAGAAACTATTCAATTGCAGGGCATGCAGTTTTACAAGTCTAGGGAAGCACATCTTAAATCTGCATATGAAAACGCACGTAGAAGGAGAACTCTTCCAGTGTTATGTATGTCATTCTAAATTTAGAAGTAAATCCAACCTAATAGGACATACAAGAACTCATAAAAGAGAGAACTGCTTGTAATTGTAGAATCTTCAGTTATTTACACATATACATGTATGTATAAGGCAGCAAAATCTAAAAGAAAAACTTTATAAATGTTGTTAAAGCTTTAATATAATTGTATGTGCAATTGTAAATTTATAAGATAAGCTAGCTTTTAACGCCATATAAAACAGTTTTAGACAAAAGAAAATTTTGCGTGGTGAAAAATTTAATTAACAGCTTTTTAAATATATTTTCTTGTATTATAGGAATTTGAATATTAGAGATTTTATTCTATTAATATTTGTGTATTTTAAAGTTAAGTGCTAATAAAATTGTTATAGAAACAAAACAAACCTCAGAAGGTGCGATTAGATCATCATTTCTTATATTAACCACACTTGGAGCATTATCTTTAAGAGTAAACATGTTTTGTTCATTTGCTGCATCACTTCATGATATTCACAATTGTGCTGGCTTAAATTACATATTACATTGGCAATCTAAAACTAGACGGATACTACAGAAATTACAGCTAGTTTAATCAATGAAAATAAACAACAACTACACTTTATTATTTATCAACATAATTGTACTATTAATTTTCACTAGAGTCCTATCTAGATTTCTAATTTTTGCTTACCAACCTATGAAGTAATAATTTCAATTTCGGTTATGCAATTCATCTGGCGTGAGTAATTTGACTATTTCTGTGATAATGCAATACCAAATCATAGATTTTTGGATATCATATTAACCGTAAACCTTGATATTATTGTGCGATTGTCAAGCGCTTGAGTGTTACCTAATTTATATTTAATATAATTAAGCTATCAATATGCCACCTTTTATTTTAAACATACATTTTTAATATATGTCTAATCTGTGGTTTCTTATAATTGTTTGTTGTTGAAATTTATACAAAAATTATTGTTTGTAATAAAGCCTCGAGAGTTAAATTCAATCTACGTTAACAATTGTTTAGATATTGAATTCTAAATTTATAGAAGATGCAGCATCGAATAATTCTGACTAAAAAGAAACCTTCTAAATTTAATGGTTATGGTTTCTGAATTTATGCACAAACACAGCTTAAAAAGTATAGGAAATCTCATTCGGTTGAAGAATAATGTTATTGCTACAAATGTAATTATAAATACAAATGCATATAGTTGATCATTTATAAATGGCTACAATACTACATTGATTGCAATATTAATTGAAAAGAAAAGACTATAGGTGTTCACTTTAATCATTTATCCCAAAAATCACGCAAACAAAATTAAATTTATTTCAGTCCCATATTTTTATATTATATCACAGGATATTACTAAAATTATAAATAAAACGCGTACATTCAAAGTAATTTATAAATCAACACAAAACACTTTTAATGCCTTTCTCAAACTCGAAGATAGGACTAATGATTTGTTAAAATCGGATGTCTAGGAATTAAATTACTTTAGGGTAATTCTGTATACCAGGCCAGAGAATTTAAATTATTGATACCATATACGAACAACATATACACTTGCATATATACAAATACCCAGAAAAAATCTACCCGCGTTAAGCACTTGGAAAAACACACCCTATTATTATCATCAAACAACAGATAAAAAATTAGTTATTACTGGATTTTTCTCCTACATAGTAAAAGTAGTTCAACAGTAACGAATTCTGAAAACGAGTAGGCGTAAGAAACATTTATGCGCATAACCTGTATATAATTTGTTTTTTTTTTTCAATTTGCTCTCTATGATTAGAAAGAAAAGAAGGTTTCGTTAGTCAGATATTAAATTAGTAAAGTGAGGAAATAATATTCTATTTTACGGTTCTAGAATGTATAAGTTTTTCCACACCCTATTTATACTAGAAAAGTGAGTGATCTTGTTTCATAATATAGGAAGATCAAAATAAACAATACAGGTTTGATAAACACCACCAGTATGGACTTCGTGGCCATTTCAACTGAGGATATAAAACCTGAAGTTACAAATGCAGCCTGGTTAAAAGATTCCAACCATCCTGAATGCGATGCCTCATATGGAAACATAGTCAAAGAAGTAACTTCTCATGCAGAGCTGAATACTAAAGGTAAATTTGTAGTGCAATAGTGCAATATTTAATAGTATTAATAAGTAGACAGTGGTTTGACACTTCGAAACATGTTATATTGTATTTGTAGATATAAATAAAATCTAATTCGTGCTCTTTATTAGTTAAAAAAACAATCACAAAATTATATTTAAATTGGTATATGAAGAGCACATGTTTAAATGTTCACAAAATATTGCAGCACAAGAGGGAACCTATTGCCAGATACAAATAAAATCAGAAGTTCTTGATGATGACAACTTTATTAAGTTATTGCTACCTGAGGAAGTATATATAAAAACTGAGGTCATCAGTAGTCATGAGCCTAAGGCAATAGAGGAACCTATCAAAACCAAATTGCTTCTCAAAAGTATTAAAACTTCTAGTAATGAACGACGTTTCAAGTGCTGTATTTGTCCATCTAGATTTATACAAAAGAGTAGCCTACTTCAACATACACAAATTCATACAGGAGAAAAACCATTTAAGTGTAGTATATGTAATTATGCAAGTGTACAAATGAGCCACTTAAAACTGCATATGAAAACGCATACTGGAGAAAAACCTTTCAAGTGCAGAATATGTAGTTATGCAAGTGTACAGAAGTGCAACTTTGAGCGGCATATGAAAAGTCACACTGGAGAAAGACCGTTCAAATGTAGTCTGTGTACTTTTGCAAGTGTGTTGAAAGCCAACTTAGAAATGCATATGAAAACTCACACCAGAGTAAAACCTTTTAAGTGCCCCATATGTTATGCAACTATCAAGAAGCATAACCTAGAACTTCATATGAAAATCCACGCCAAAAGCAAACCTTTTAAATGCAGTATATGTGGTTATGCTAGTGTAGAGAAAGATAGCTTGGACTTGCATGTGAAATCACACATGGTAAGAAAACAATTTCAGTGCTACATATATGAATCTAAATATACAAGAAAGAGCAACTTAAAGCAACATATAAAAATACACACAAGAGAAGAACTTTTATAAGAGCAGCATATACAGTTTTGCTACATTAAACAAGCAGAGCTTAGACTAACCAAAAAAAATCTACCTGTCATGTATGTGGGTAAAAGCTTTCTAAAGGTACCTGCACAGGCAACAACCTGTTCAAAATAAAAAAGTTTCAGTAGCATATACAATACGATTGTTAGTTTAAAAAAAATCCATTGTATAACTTTTTACCTACATATGCAAAATCAGTAAATTTAAGGTATTTAATTGTAGATTTATACCAAATGTTGGAATAAATCCTGTTCTATCTACACTACTTTTAAATTCACTCAAGGGGATCCTTTTAAAGCCAGTCTAAGCTGTTAAAATTATCCCCAAAAATGTGTGGTTTTCAACTATTTGTGAAGACATATAAGCAAGAAAACCCCTTAGACACGTTTTTAAACAAATAGGACATAAGATGTGAAATGAATTACATGCGAAATCTATATTGATAATAAATAATTTTTTTAATTACTAATATTTATTATAACGTGTACCTGTTGATGGTATATTCAATTGTTCATTTGACATTTGTACTTCTTGATTTGTTATATTTATTTTATTATATTATGAAGCTTTCACAGGCCTTAGAGGCCTATCGCTTTTGGTGTAAGACAAGGCTAAGTTAGTTTGTGCAATGCACAACAGGGCCCGACTCTGCGGGTTACCGTGTTGGTGCGAAACCATGCTTGGCTTGCCTGTTGTGTGTGAATGTTTTTGTTTATGGTCTTGCTACTCCTCTAATGCGACCGTAATTCGAGGAGTGCCATGAATTTGATACCCAGTGGGCAAATGGAGACTGGGCCCAGTACCGACCACCCAGGGAATTAGAAAAATTTCCGACCCCTGGAGAGATTCGAACTGGGAAGCGCTTGGACTATTACATCCAAAGCTTGGCTCTCTACCACTGAGCCATCCCCGCCCTCTTCTTGATTTGTTAGTTTTCGTAATTTACCTTTCATTGCCTATTGATGTTGTCCGCTTAATTGCTGTCACATTCACAGTTCTTTCTGTAGTTTCTAATTCTATTATTTAATTCATGTATTCTGTAACAACATATATTTGTTTACTTGTTTTTGAGGCCAGTATGATATATATTTAGTTGTTTTCATCAGAATTTGAACTATATGTTTTAACCTTTTAATTATTTATTAATGGTAGACAATTTTGTTTACCGAGTACACCAACTAAACTATATTGTTTTCAGTTGTAAAATAATATTTTTTCTAAAATATTAATAGAAATATTGCCGTTGACATACTTTTTGCATACTTTTGTGTATTTAGATAGATATATTTTTACTTGTGTTAATTAATTTAATTATCAATAAGTTTTAAATATTCTATTTATGCATTAATAATTTTCAATTTATATACTTCAAAAACTATCTTGATATTACATTTTTAGTACTCTACCTATATAAATATTTTAAAGTAATCTGCAACTAAAATATAACAAATTTCTATCTAAATAAAAAATGGCGTGTAACGATGGTATATTATAAAGCATGCGCTAAACACACCATGCCA
>JABXWE010032150.1:0-17061 GCA_014611495.1 Limonius californicus | reverse complement strand
AAAGTTTCAGATTTTTAACAAAAAAAATGTCATTCTATTATAATTATGATTCGAAAGTTTCAGTACATTTCCGTTTTTGTTTTTATATTTCTAAATCTTTAGTTATTTTCTAAATATTTCTGAATTTTAAACAATTATTTAAGAAAAAAACAGCAATTTTGCTCTCATTGTTTTGCGCGTTTAAAACCATAATGTATCCCTATTGTTTTCAGTTTCTAATACTCAAGATTTTTCTGAAATAAGATATAATATCTTCTTTAATATTATAGCTATATTTTTATATAAGACATCTTTTAATAATTTTAAAATTTTAGTCAATTTAAAATTTAAAAATTTTAAAAATAAGGACGTTGTTTCTATAATTATGTTTCTAAAACGCTATCTTTTTCAAAATACTGTATATTTCGGTTCTTCTTGTTTTCATAATTCTAAATGTTCAGCTATTTTCAGAAATAAAGTATTATTTTTTCCATTTTTTTAAGCAATTTTCTAAGAAAAAGAACCACATAACTTCGTATTTATATTTTTTTGCTTTTAAAATTATAATTGTTTCGTATTGTTTCAAGTTTCATATATTTGAGTCGTTTGGTAAATAAATTATAATATCAGTCCTAATATTAATGATTCCAAAACATAGACTATTCAAAAATATAATTTAATTCTTTTTGTTTTTAAGTTGAGTTACTTTCGAAAATAGGGTATAATTTCATAAAGTTTTTAGTCTTTTCATGATTCTATGATTTTATTTTTATTTCCCGTTTCTAAAATATAGGCAATTTTCAAATATAAGGTAGTTTCCCTTCAATTTATTTTTAAAATTTTACATCGTTAGCCGCTTTCTTAAACATGGTATAATGTAATATCGATTGATTTCAAAGTTTTAAAAACTGCAGTAATAATTTGCTTGTTGCTATTTTTAAGTACCTAAACTTAACCATCTATAAAAATAAACTGTAGTTTCAGAGCTACTATTTCCCAAACTTCAGGATTTTTCAAAATTAAATATAATTTTGTTGCTATTATTGTGTGTAAGACTAAATTTAAATCAGGTCATAGTTCAGCTAATACGAGACCTATTCTGAGTGGAGATATTTCGATTCAGCATCGCGATTTATTCACCTTGGTATGTATTTTTATCTATACACACGTAGACTGTTTTTTATGGCACATTCATATTTCGAAAATGAACCTCCGCGTGCAAGCGGGCATCACTGGTTTAAAATTTGTAAGTCTAGAGAGTAGTAAGTTTAATACAAATCGTTCTAGATATCTAGATTCTAGATAGACCAGTAAATTATTGAGGAACTATTGCAGAAAACTGAATTTTTACGCAAATTTGTATATATCGTCAGTTTCAGCTACTTACAAAGCTACCTCAACCTGTAGGTCCCCTCGATTTCGACATTACGAACAATTCTTACGGAAGATTTACAAATACACAATTATGTTTAATGTAGATAAAACTTCCATGAGAAAGTGTAGCATGAATTGAGCCAGTAAATTTTGTAAATATGGCCTTGATGATGGAATTTTACAATAAACAACTTCTGTCTAATTTATGGAGTTGGATATGATGTGTTAAGTTTCGTAACAAAATATTTTGGGAAGATTTACTCTGTTCTCACTTCCTGCATAAGCAATTAAAAAATCATTGATGGTTGTGAGTGTTGAAATACAATCTCAAGCATTGCTTCTATGAAGACCAAATAACGGAAGCTTTTCTCGATCGCGGAATTTCTGAAAACAACACAACTTGAGGCTATTATTTTTAAATGTGCTCGAGGATGCTGGAGTACTACAAGTCTAAAAATAACTCGAGGTAGTTCAACGTCGTAAATTGCGTAAATGAGGTAAACTGATAAAGTCTACGAACCTGCGGGCTAAACAACTGTGCTATTTTGATTTTTGCGAGCCGAGATTGTATCAAAAGAACTACCGGAGTAGGCGGGTAGCGTTTCAAAGCTTTGTTGGATTAAATCTGATCTGAACCAGGAAAACCAGAGCTCTTACCTTTTTCACAATAAAGACGTCAAAATACTTTACTTTTTTTAAAACTTATTTACAGATTTTAGTTCAAGGTCTTGCCAATAAGTGAAAGTCCAGTAAACAAATCTTAAACGATTTGGCTTTAAATATTAAGTCGTTTAGATACCATTTTAAATTATCTTTTCAATGTATTGTTATATAAATATTTTTTTAATAATTACTGGAACATGGCAGTGATAACAAGCACGTGATCTTTGACATGAATACAAAATTACGCGTAATTAAAGTCACGTTTATTATGAACTGTTTACGATGTTAAATTAATGCATTTTTTATTTATCACAAAATAGCAACAAATTCTTAAATTCCCCATATATTAATTATGTGTTTGTTATTATTACAGGAATGCATTATCAGTATAGTATTTTTAGAAAATAAAAGGGGAAGTATTTAGCTTGGACTTTCCCCTGCTTTAGGACTCCGAAATATAACGTAATTTAGTTAATATGTGCTAGCTGAACCCGTAATACTCGCTCTATGTTTTGATAACATTTTAAAAATTTACGAATAAGCTGTGTGGAGGCGGAAGATGTAGCCATAACAAAAAATTGTTTCGCTATTAAAATAATACGTTTTTAATGATAATACTCTGTATATTTATATGCTTTTACATTTCTCTAATTGCTATATACAATTTGTTTAATAAAACACCCTGTAGAATGTTACATTGTTTCATTCGTTGGACACACTGAATTCTGTTACAGTTGTATATTTTTATGATAACTTTTTTAAATTTTAATGTAAGACCTTGTATATAGTTGTTTTAAAACTAAAATTCACATTTAATTTGTAAAAATTGTACTCTATATAATAAAATATCCGTAAGGGTGGCTTAACACAATTTCGCCGAAAAATAGTGAAAAAGAGTATTTACACTATTGTTCAGCTTGTAGGAAGTAGAAAGTGGATTTGGAGGGAAAAAATATCCGCGAGGGTTCTCGTCAGGTGATTGTCCTGAAAATTTGGAATTTTAAAATGTGGGAAGTATATTTTAAGGGATGAACTTTAAACTAACTCTCCTCTATAAATAGAATATTATAAATTACTGTTTAATTTAGAAGTTTCACAACAAATGATCTCACACTGACTCTAGCGGCTTCTAATGTATCTGATCTTATTTAATATAGTTTAGTATTTTTATGGACACTGTATTTCTCGAGATAATTACGTTTTTGTTTGGTTTTTTAGAGATTTATAGTGGACATCGTATCAGATTCGTAGAATAACGATAGATGGGACAGGAATTAACAAAATTGGGTATACATACAAGTTAAAAATAGACAAATTTGACATTTACAAAATTTGGTTTTGCTAAATTTCTTAACCGCTGTTTTAATCAAAAAATTGCAATTAATTGTAGCAGTGGGTACAATATTTTGATAAGTATTTAAAACAGTTTTCGCATTCTTACCGAAAGTTTTAAATAACTCTCTTCTTCCGGTGTACTGGCTTCTTCTGTCGCCTTCCGGTTCCCAATCTTGATTTCTGCAATTCTCGGTCCATGCAGTCATTTACATTCAGCTCTCTTGTTTCCTTGGCTTTTTGTATGTGTTATTGCCATTCTACTCTTTGCCTTCCTCGTTTTCTTCGATCTTCGATATCCAGTTCATAATTATTTGGGGTAGCGTTTTTCGTTAACCCTTTTGTTGTCTAGTTGTCCCCGTGCTATTTCTTCTACTATACTTTCTTCGACATTCATTTTTTCTTTTAATTTCATCGTTTCTTATACATTGTATTCGTAAAATTCATGCCTGCCGTCTCTGAAAATCCATCCATGCGTGTAGTTGATAATAACTAATATATAGGGTGTCAATTTAAAAACGTCCTGTGTGTTACATCGCTGGAAGTAAAATGGATATTGAGCTTTTCTGGAAAACATTTCTTCAACACCGAGAGGGAATCATCATAATTCATAAGGTAATTTTTCCTATTCAACCCCTTAGACTCTAGGAACCCCAAAAGAATCTATCAAATAGTAACACCCACTTTGTGATACCTCATTGAAAATCTCTTACAAAATGGTATTCAGTAGTAGCAACGTTTTTTTCCCCGACTCGTTTAGGAAAAAATAAAAAAAAAAAACTCAAAAGGCTCTGAACCAATTATCGCAATTAAAATTATCCAGTACAAAGGATTGGTAGGAGAGGATCAATACAATTGCCCTCAAGATCTCCTGATCTGACTCCATTAGACTTATTTTTATTGTTTTATCTGTTGTCTACAAAACTCAGCCTGAGTCATTGCACAACTGCGACAACGAATAGTTCAGGAGAGCCGAGCTATTCCGCGACAAACCTTCCAAAAAGGTTCGAAGAGAATTTAAGAGTAGACTTTACTATTGCCTAGGGAATGATGGAACCCATTTTGAGTTTTTATTTATTTTTTCCGAAACGAGCCGAGGAAAGGAAAGATTACTACTACTGAATATTATTTTTTGAGGTATTTAGAGCTTAAGGGGTTGAATGGGGAAGCTTACCTTATGAGTTATGATCATTCTCCCTCTGTGTTGTAGCAACGTTTTCTAGAAAGTGCAAGACCTATTTTACCTCCAGTGAAATAACGCCTTGTACGTTTTTACACCTTAGTAATATTTTTGTAAACACGCTGTTATGCAATATTATTATAAAACCTTCTTGAATTTTAAGAAATCATAAAAATCATAATTTTTAAAGCAGAGTGTTGGACAACAAACATCCCATTCAAATTAAGGCGCCTTAAACATTGCAATTTGGATCTAACTTCAATTTCTAGTATATTTTTATTAATACAATCCCATATTACTAATTTCATTACAATTCTACCAACTAATATACAAATCTCCACAATTAGAATCTGTACAAAATGTTAGTTACTCATGAAAACAGGCAAATTACCAGAAAAAAATTGCAAGGGCACCGTTCTTCTGTATTACATTATTATTTTCAATACATTTTTATATATTATATAAATAATAAGGAAAACATTCCATTTAAGTGTTTATATTCTGTTGTCAACATTTTATACAAAAATTGCTTCGGTTATTCGTTTTTACTATAATCGTATATTGCAGGTTTAATTAAAATCGTATTACCCAGTTCGGAGATATCGACGACTACATACTCGCACTGGTCTAGTGGTTAGCATATTTGCCTTTAGATCCAAGGAACGCGGATTCAAATCCGGTCGAGGTCGCTGTGATTTTTTCTAGGGAGACAAATCTCAAAGTGCATCGTCTGTCAGATAAGAAGTAAAGCCATAGGTCTCGTGCCACAGCGATGTGTGACACATTAAAAATCCTTACTGGAGTTGGAATTACCCCAAATAGACAGAATTCATAGTTAAACAGTACAATAAACCAGTTATGTTTGGAAAACCGCGTTCTAGATCTCGCTCAACCAAACAGCAACAACAACAACATAGTCTCACTCACAAGAAGACATTATTAAAGTGGGTTTTTATTGTCACTGTATTTATGTTAATAGATGACTTTTCCACTTCGGGCTTTCAATATGTAGTAGACAACATATCCAATAATGAAATAAGGCGAAGAGGTTTTCAAGGATCATAAGAACTTGTGATAAAAATTGCCAAAAGTAGTCCAGAAATATGGTAAAAGTCATCTACGTTTACGACATATGTGGAATTCATTTTAGTGAAATTCAACTATAATTGGAAATTACCGTGCTTTAAGAACATAACCCACGTAACCCTAATCTCAACATGTATCTGATTTTCTCACAATCAGAACAATGCCAAGACTCGGGTGCGAATTTACTTTATCGTATATTATACGTATTTTGCCTTTCTACATTGGCTGCCGTTAGTTTTCCAGCGTTCAGGTAGATGGCCATAAGATCTGTGGCGGATAAGGAAACGAATGCAATGGTTTGTCGATGTAAAAAATAATTCGGTTTAGGATCACCTTAAGGCAATTTTTTATCAGTTCAAAATCGTCTATTAACGTAGCTACAGTGACAATAGAAGCCCCTGATTTCGCCCTATTTTGAGTAACTTCAGTAGCTTCTTAATATCTATTTTTCGGGTTTCTGGAGGGCTAAAACGAATAGATATTTCCGTAGTCGTCTATAATCTATATTTCTCGTCAAGTCAACACGTTCCAATTCTAGATTAGATACGGAAAAATAAAAAATAACCGTTAAAAGTAACTCAATAGTACTATTTACTTTTTAGCAGCTGTGACTTTTAGTATAAATCGGCGGCGGACGCATGTTAAACACTAACGTCACAGTTGCGATTTAGCAAGGGACTACAAAAGTTTGCGGACAGGTGGAATCCGCTAAAATTGTTGATTGAAATCAATTTTGGCACTCGCGATGTCAACAAATTTTACGGTTAAACCGTTTATTTTTCTTTTATTTTAAAACGCTTTTAATTTCAAGCATAATAATCGTTTATCCCGCGGCACTCATCATTGCAATGCCGATCTGTTTATCTAAGGAATTAAATCCCAGACCTAAGGCTAGTTCTGTATCCAGCAAATGAGAACCCATAAAAGAGGCAACAGATCGGTTTCGTTCGCGCCCAACTTTCTTTTATGTGTTGTGGTTTATTTTTTCCTCATTGACGATTAACAAAGATATGCCTGAGGGACAGACAAGTCGCGAGAAAGTCATGATCGGATGTCAGTGCGGTCAGACGCAACTCGTTTTATTATTGCAATCGGCGAAAGAGCGCAATTACTGTCTAGAACTGTCCATTATTGCGAATGCAATGTTTTCGAATAGCAGACTAACAATGGGTAATACATTAACTGTTATTTAACCTATACATCAAGCGTGACGCTATGAGTAAATTGATTTGACGCATTATCATGTTTTCTAAAACAAAATACCGGTGGTAAACGTCCATATGTGATCAGTTACATAAAATTTTGATTTATTTTGTATTTTAGTCTGAAACTTTGGGCCCACTTAAGTTCGAAGCTCTCACTAATTTAGTTTGTCCTGTGTCGGCGTGTTTTGACATATTACATCCCATTGGCCAGAAAATTTTAGTTTTTCTCGCGTAGTGTCTTAATTTATTCTGAACGTCACGTCCCACGTCGTTGGTAAACATATTATTATTACCTGCGATTAAGAAAAGTGACCTTGTTTGGCAATTCTCGGCAGCTATTTTCAATTCTTACAGTTCCATAAACAGCAAAAGCCAGAAAATTGGGTTGTACTTGAGAAAATTCAACATTGAAAATTTTTTTGCAAAAACACAAGCGTTTGCTTAACAGTTAATTGGGTTTAACTATTTAAGGTTGTTGGAATAAAAACTTGTTTAGGTGAAGACTGTTAGAAAGAAAGTTGTTTGAATGATTAATTGTTTGATGTTTGCGACCATAGAATGTTGTCGACATAAAATAATTAACTAACTTTGTTGAACAACCAAATAATTTATCAAAGACAGTAGAAGGGCTTTCTCTAATCTAAATTTCCAATAGTATATGGGAGCTCAGTAGCTCAACTACTTGGGATTTTAATACTGAGGGAACAAAAGGCTTTTCGCTAGTGTGATTGAGTCAAATTAAGATTATTTACTGCAAAATAACTCTTTAAAACTAATCTAAATATTCTTAAATTGTGACTAATAACTCTTATAGCTTTCCTGTTATATAGATTACATTTAAAAATTTCTTTACATTTTTCTGTTGCAAATTATGGAGATATTTAATGTTACATAACACCAAACATCCGCCTTTTACTAATGTAAAATCTATAATGTTATTTGTAAAAATGCACCCATAGCTCAGGTTCCGCTTTCTTGTTCTCATTGGGACCACCACGGTTCTCTTATAATAGATGAAACTGGATTTATCTGATTCCTCCAAAATCCGTCCATATTATTAAGTTGCCAGAGTGGCAGTTTATATTTTTTCCTCATTCTAAATATTTTTTTAAGTTGCCAACTTGTAAAAACTAAATTTCGCTTGCAGCACGACACAGACGTTTTGGTATTGTATAGTATGGGACGATCTAGGTTTCATTCTTCAGTAATTGAAGCTGCGTTTATATGATGCTTCTTACTAAACTTAACAAGATAACTCTTTTTATTGACCTTCCTTGTTTTGTAGCAGATGAAGCTACATTGATTTGATACCCTCAAAATCCGTCCCAAGTGTTAAAAGTTCCATAATAGGGATGACAAAGCAATAGTTTTATTAGTCTTCCTTTTTTTCTTATTTTCTTCTGTGGTGAATTGTGAAAATGAGAATATGAGACTTGGATCTATTTTGTAGCAGATGAAGCTACGTCAATTGGATACCTTCAAAATTTGTCCCAATTTTGAAAGTTCCTTACTAAAGTAGACAAAGCAACAGTTTCCATTGGTTTCTTTTTCTTTCATGATTTTTTCTAACCCAATCAAAATTTCTTTCTCTAAAGGGGTCAATTCTAGATCTATTTTGAAGTAGATGAAATCGCGCTTATTCGATTCCCTCACAACCTGTCCCAATTTTTAAAACTTTTTACAAAATTTGATAAGCCAATAGTTTCCATGGGTCTTCCTTTTTAAAAGATTTCTTGTTGTTATTTATGAAATTAAAAACGCAGTTGTAGCACAATCATAATCCTGGGGCCCAAGTGGGAAGAACCCAATTCTATTTTGTAGCAGATGAAGCTACCCTTATTCGATGCCCTTAAAATCTGTCCCGATTTTTATGGTTCTTTACTAAAGTTGACGAAGCACTAGTTTCCAATGGTCTTTTTTTATGATTTTTCTGTAGTTAATTGCAAAAATGAAAATGTAGTTCTCGCTTCAAATTGCTCAAACCCTGCTCTTCTTGTAGCAGCACGCTCTCAAAATTTGTCCCAACTTTCAAAGTTTCCTATTAAAGTGAACTGAACTAAATGTTTCTATTGACCTTCCTCTTCTTATTACTTTTTTGTGATTAGTTAATCAAATGAAAATCTAGTTCTAGTTCAGCCATAATCGTTGACCCCTAACGGAACTAATCAAGATTTATCATTGAACGAACAGATGAAGCATAAAGATGTTTACTTGAAGCCCTCAAAATCTGTCTTAATAATAACAGTTTTTTACTAAGGTCGACAAAGTAAACGTTTCCATTGGTGTTTCTTTCTCTAATGGTTTGTTCTGTGGTTAATTGTGAAAATGACAATGCAGTTCTAGGCGACTCATAACCTTTGGTAGGACAAACTCAGATCTATTTTATAATATGTGAACCTACTTTTATTGGATGCCTTTAAAATCGGCCCCAATTTTGAAAGTTTGTTGCTAAATCAGACAAAGTAATAGTTTCCATTGGTTGGATTTTTTCATGAAGCTTTCTCTGGTAAATTTTAAAATGAAAATGCAGTTGTAGCCCTGTCATGTTACGAATGGGTCAAATCTAAATCTATTTTGTAGTAGATGAAGCTGCGCTTGTTCGATTTCTAATTTTTAATGCTTCTGTCAAAGTAATAGTTTCCAGAGGTCTTCCTTTTATGTGAATTTTTCCGTAGTTGATTTCAAAATGAAAATACAGTTTTATCCGAGTCATAATCTTTAGCCTTGAATTGGTCAAACCCAGACGTCTTTGTAGCAGATGAAGCTACGTTTATACGATGCTCTCAAAATCTGTCCCAATTTTTAAGACTCTTTATTAAAGCGTAAAGCCGACAAGCAATTGTTTGTGTTGACCTTCTCTTTTTCATATCTTTCTTTGTGATTAGTTAATCAAATGAATATCCAGTTTCAGCTCAGGCATAACCTTTGACCTTGAATGGGACGAACCCGATTTTGTTTTGTAGCAGATGAAGGTTGTACTTGATGTTCCCACAATCAGTCCAAATTTGCCTTTAGTTACCACATTTGCCAAAATAATACCTTTTGCCATAATATTTGCCTATAATTTATTTTTTCTTTTGCAAATTAAGACCATATATCCTTAATCTTTAATAGTTTATGTATTGCACAATGAACAACACTTTTCATTTAAAAGTTTGATTTAATAAATTTTTAATTTATTAATTTTTTTCTAGAGTATGGTGTTCCAGAGATGATGCAAGCATTTACATGCTCTTCGAGTATGTTTGTGGAGGCGAATTATTTTCATATTTACGGAATGCTGGAAGGTTCAGCTCAGCAACAGGATGCTTTTACAGTGCGGAAATCGTTTCTGCCTTAGAATATTTACACGCAAAAAATATAGTTTATAGGGACCTGAAACCAGAAAATCTTCTATTAGATAAAGATGGACATTTAAAAATCACAGACTTCGGCTTCGCCAAAATATTAAGCGACAGGACGTGGACGCTTTGTGGGACCCCCGAATACCTAGCACCAGAAATCATCCAAAGCAAAGGACACAATAAGGCTGTAGATTGGTGGGCTTTAGGTGAGTAGTCGAGTGTTGTTAAAGCACAATTTTACGACGTTTTAGAAAGCACCGATTCAAATTCTTAAAATTCCTTTGATTGATTTGTTAGATTGAGTTACACAAGACAACTTCTTGATTCTTGGGAATTATCCGCACGTCCAATAAAAACTGTGAAAGTAACTGCAGTTTATCTAGACCACTTTTGCAAACTTGTCTAGGTCAGTGACATCGTTAAGATGTACAGATCTCGGTGAACGTACTCGTCTATATTAAAGCAAAATTACAAATTCTATGTCTGCTGCATTGCCATTTTCTCTCTAAATAAACATGTTGTTGCAGGAATTTTAATTTATGAAATGCTGACGGGGTATCCGCCTTTCTACGACGACAATCCTTTCGGCATTTATGAAAAAATTCTTAGTGGTAAAATAGAATGGGTCAAACACATGGATCCCATAGCAAAAGACCTAATCAAAAAATTGTTAGTACCAGACAGAACCAAACGATTAGGAAACATGAAGGTACGAGGAGTATGTCCAATTGTTCTGCATTGCTTAACCTTTTTGTAATTTTTAAACCTTGCAGAGCGCAGCTGAAGATGTTAAAAGGCACCGGTGGTTCAAAGGTATCGACTGGTTTGACGTGGTCAAGAGAAAGTTGGAGGTAAGTGTGGCTTCGTTTATGTACAAGCTTGTCAAATAATCGGTCGTATTTTTAGCCCCCAATAGTACCCAAAGTAATGTACGAAGGTGACACGAGTAATTTTGATGATTATCCGGAAACGGATTGGAAATCCGCCAAGACTTTAGATGAAGCCGAACTAAAACTGTTTGAGGATTTTTAATAAAGATATGCTGATTAATTTTAAGTAACCTGCGTGCAAGAGACTTCATTTTTTATAAGTTAGTTGTAGTCTAGTAGTTCCAAGTGCTATAGTAATTTTAATATTTATTACAAGTATGTGATACGTTATAAGAATTTCTAATAATTCTAGTTCTGCTAATAATTAGTTTATGGAGACAATTAATAGTAGGTAAATAGCATTTTCCCATTTTACGTTATTATTTATGTAACTATAAAGACTTTTGTAGACGTTTGTCGTGTATATATGTAAAAAGATATTTTAAGTGATCGTAATAAAAATAAAATGGAAAATATATTATAATCTTATTTAAAATGACCCAATCCAATATAATCCAATCTAATCTCATTTAATCTAATCTGCGAACTGTCGTAAGCAGTTGTTTCTATTACCTCACAATACCAGAGTGACTATTCTAAAAAAATGTCCATCCGAGTTATTTCCAAGGAACTTAAAAAAATAGCCGAAGATGAGCTATTTGAGGTGCCCGAGCGGATCCAAGAAGACTTGAGACACATCCGAGAATGGATATCAAAGCAACCCCATCTTCATGCCAGGACAGGTAAAATTTTATTCGATCTGTCAGTAGATATCCGTAGTAAATAATTTTAAGATGACCAGTGGTTGTTGACCTTTCTTCGTGGGTGCAAATTCAGCCTTGAACGTACTAAGGAGAAGTTAGAATCATTTTATACCTTAAGAACGCTTCTACCAGAATTCTACACTAACAGGGATCCGTTCTCTCCAGAAATCCAAGAAGTTCTGTCTCTAGGGTAAATCTAACCTTTTTTTCGTTGTAAGCAAATAAATGTTGGCATTTTAGTATGTTTATACCTTTGCCGAAGACGGCAGACCCATCATCCCCACGCATTCTGCTTGTTCGCAACGGATTGGATGACCCAGACAAAATCAGCCCCATAAATGCTGTTAAAACAAATCTGATGAGTCTTGATGTCTTATCATTTGAAGATGACACAAGTATTATTGCTGGACAGCAAGTGTTACAAGATTTCAAAGCATTTACCGTAACCCACATGCTTCGAACGACGCCAGCCTTTGCCAAAAAGGTTACGACATGTGTTCAAAACGGCTACCCGTCAAGGCCCAAAGGTGTTCATTTTATTAACATACCTTCTTTTTTTGAAACAATGTACACTATGGTTAAACCGTTTATAAATGAAAAAATGAAAAGCCGGGTTTGTATATTTTTTTAGCTTACTAAAATAAATGAGCGAATAAAAAAGCCTGAAGCTTTTACTAATCCAAAACAGCAACCCAACATACAGATATAAGAGCATGGGTATGTTGAGTTACAGTTTGAATTCGTGCAGTGCTTGATGTTTTCTTGTCCATTCATGGTGCATATTTAAGGCAACAATAATAGTTCCAACTTATTTTCTAGTTTATATTTTAGATGAAGATTTACACACAAGATAGTTATGATGAATTGTACAAAGTAATTCCTCAGTCTCTTCTTCCAAATGAATATGGTGGAGATGCTGGTTCGTTGGAATCACTTACTGGTAATATTATCCCTTAGGAACTTGGATGTGGGTGCTAAATTAAGGTTTATTGTAGCTGAATGGAAGAAGAAGGTTGAAAGTTATAGGGATTGGTTCCTGGAAGATGAAAAATATCGCACTGATGAAACAAAACGACAAGGAAAACCTAAAACTGCTAGTGAAGTGTTTGGAGTAGAAGGTTCCTTTAGAAAATTGGACGTTGACTAATAAAACAAAAAGTAAAATAAAATAGTTCATAAAAAACACTTAAGCTTTAAATATGTAAATCATGTTTACAATGTAAGGTTGAGAATGGCTTCCAAAATAAAATGCTAGATTTAAGATTTTTTAAATACTAAGAAACTTTATTATATCCTAAACATCTGATTGAAATACCAAAAAATGCATTGGTAAAAAAGGAATACGTATATAAAACTGAAATTTTCAGTGTAATCAAAATTTTTACTTAATAGTTTTTTCAAATAATGGGAAACTTCAAAAATATTGTTGATGAAAATAGAAACAACACAAATGTTTATCGCCATCTTCTAGATGTGAAAGGTTTTGGTGGCTATTTCTACAAATTATTCCGCTGTACAGATTCAAAGAATTTTACTGGAATCATATAAAGCTAATGGGTGTGAAAAGAAAAAGAAATGTCTGGAGGAGTTATATGGGAGAAGATATGAGGAATATGGGCTACACACCCATGCATACGTTTACAATTTTTTAAATACAACACTACCCTGGTTATTCTTAAATTTGCAGTATTTGTTGCCTATTACACCTAATAATTGCTCATTCCTTTCTTGTTACATTTGTTAATTGTCTATGTTGCCAACATATTGAGAATGTGGTATACAATCACTATTCCATCGGCATTTTAAAGGCATACACGCTTTGATATTAAAACCTTCAAAGAAACTATCTACAAATATGTCTCCAATGAAATTTTAGCCCGATAACGTTTATAAAAATAGAAATATTCCTACTACCTTTTACAAACGCAATCTAATCTTACCTGCATTGATATCACTTATGTATGAGTAGAATGACTAAGCTTCCTGCATATTAGTTTTTACAGCACGAGTGTTAGATATTGCTAGTTTTGCAACGAGAAAACAACTATGACTGTGCGTTCTCTACCGCCTCAACTCCAAGAGAAATCGGAAACGGAATTAAATGAAGTTTCTAGCCGAATTAACGAAGACTTGAAACATATCCGAGAATGGCTGTCTAAACAGCGGCATCTTACAGTTAGAATAGGTAAAAGCACACTTAGGAGTGGTCAGTTTTACCAACTTAGAATTTTTCAGATGACCAGTGGCTTCTAGGATTTTTACGAGGATGTAAATTTAGTCTAGAACGCACCAAAGAGAAGCTAGATACCTTTTACACAATGCGGACCCTTATTCCAGAATTTTTTGGCAACAGAGATCCACTGTTACCTGAAATTCAAAACATCTTAAAGTTAGGGTAAGGAAGACAAATTAAATTAAACAGTTAATATTTAATCTTTGCATTCCTAGATGTTTTTGGATACCCTTACCCAAATCGCCCGATCCAACATCGCCAAGAGTTCTGTATATGGGAAACGCGTTGTTTGATCCAGAGCAAGTACATGTAGTGATGTCTATGAAAGTTAATTTGATGATCTTAGATATTTTGATAAACGAAGACGATAGTTTCAACATTGCTGGGCACCATGTGTTCCAAGATTTAAAAGGAATGTCCATGGGACACGTGCTTCAAATGACTCCAAGCTTTTTCAAGAAAACTACCATGTGCTTCCATAACGCGTATCCTGCAAGATCTAAAGGGTTCCATTTTATTAACATACCATCTTTTTTTGAAACTATGCACAATGTGGTTAAACCTTTTCTTACCGATAAAATGGGAAGCAGGGTTGGTATCGTATTTACTATCCTATAAGTTGACTTTTTCTTCGTACAATAAATCTTTTTGATTTCAGGTGATTGTTCACGACAAAGATGATTACAGTGAACTTCATAAAATCATACCAAAACAAATTCTTCCTAAGGAATGTGGAGGAGAAAATGGTTCTTTAGATGAGTTAATAGGTATGGTTGCTAATTGGTTATTTATGAAAATTAAGCGTTACACTTAACGGTAGAAAGGCTTTGAGTTATGTAGATAAGGTATAAGAAAATTTTTAAGTTGAATGGAGGAAAAAAGTGGAAAGCTACCGAAGTTGGTTCTTGGAAGATGCGAAGTACTGTTCGGACGAAAAGAAAAGACCTGGAAAACCTAAAACTTCTGGAGATGTGTTTGGAGTGGAAGGTTCTTTCAGAAAATTAGATATCGATTAACGTTAATAAATAATAAATTTAATTACATTATCTAGGGAATGATTATTTCTAATATCATCAAAGTAGTTCTCGAGAATCCTCTCTCAATATATGCAATGTTCGTCGCTTGAGTCTTGAAAAGGATTTTCTGAATTTCAGATTGTTACAGCACACTAATTTCCAATTAATGGTATAAGCTGTATATTAATACAATAAAGGAACTAATTAAACTCGCGTATCATTTCTTAACTCATAACTGGTAAAAGATTGCGATTTTTACGTTGACGGACACAATTTTGTATTTCATGGGAGAATAACTAAATAAAACGTATAGACGTCACAAACCATAAATCCATTTACTTGTGCTACTTGTATTAAGAAATCCAAAAAAAGCTGATCCTCAGCGGACTGTGGAATGAAAAGTCACGTCTTTACTAGACTAAAGGATAGTTTATGATGTCAGATAAATTAGTTATCTTTCTTTTGATACGAATCTGACAGATTGTTAAAATGATTTTTAATACATTTCAAAGAGCATTCAATATTGAATCTTACTTTCGGAACGGCTTTCAAGTTGACGGAGAATGGACCTATTCGATTCCTCCTTGTTTTGTGGAATTCCGAGAGAGGTATCCCAATGAAATTATTACATCCCGAAAATGTTATGCTTTGGAATTTAGTCAGCAATTTTCGAGAAACTGGAAGTGTTGGAAGGAAAGAAGGGTCTGGTAGGCCAAAGAATATAGTACCTGCTTTAATTGAAACTGTAAGAAAACGAATTGACGAGGCTCCAGAAACACCAATTAGACATTTATGCCAGCAAGTTGATGATTTAAGTTGCGGTACATGCCACAGAATATTGAGACAAGCTTTGCATTTGCATCCTTACCGATTTATTTTCGTTCAGGAGCTTTTAGAACAGGATTATCCAAAAAGAGTAGAGTTTTGTCGTTGGTTTTGGGATAATCTCAATAATGAGCAGATAAATTTAACCTTTTTTTTACCGACGAAGCCTGGTTTTACCTTAATGGGTATATTAATTCACAGAATAAGCGGATTTGGTGTAGCGAGAATCCACACGTTACAATTAAAGCTCCCCTTACTCCACAGAAAATAGCAGTCTGGGTTGGAAAGAGTCGTCGTAGGTTAGTTGGGCCAATATTTTTCGAAGGCACGCTAACTGCAGCAAGGTACAGGAACGAATTATAGCAACCTTTCTTAAATGAACTTCACGATGGTGAGCTACGGGATGGTTTTCTGCAACAGGATGGCGCAACAGCTCATGCTGCTGCAGATACAATTAATTTTTTACGCGAATATTTTGATGGCCGAATCATTAGTAGGAATACTGCAACACCCTGGCCCCCTCGTGATATTACTGTTTTGGACTTTTTTCTATCCTATTTGAAAAACACCATTTTTAAAATTCCAGTTAATGATTTAAACGAACTGAAACTTAGAATTGAAGAAAACTGTCAAGAAATTAACAACTCACCTCAATTATTACAAAATGATTTTGAATGTTTGATAAGGCGAGTTCAGAAATGTTTGGAGGAAGAAGGCAGACATTTTTAACATTTAGTTCAGGTTTATTCATTTCTTTTACTGTTGCTCAATAAAGTATTTCTGCTCCTAAAAAAGACGTTTCATTATTATTTAATTCCAGCTAACCTGAAATTGACATTATAAACATTCCTTTGCTTGCTTGCTTGCTTTGAAAGAGCGAGATCTAGGAGGTGGTTTTCCAAGCATCTCTATGCACTTAGGCCATATGGCCCATTGTACACCCTAATTAAGAATTTTGCCTATCTGGGGTAATTCCAACTCCAGTAGCGATTTTTAACGTGTCACACATCGTAGTGGCACGGGACCTACGGCTTTACTTCTTATCCGACAGAAGGCGCATTTTCAGATTTTTCCCCGCTAGAAAAATCTCGCCGACCTTGGCCAGGTTCGATCCCGCGTCCCTCGGATCTAAAGGCAAATACGCTAACCACTAGACCACCGAGGCCGGCAAACATTCCTTTAGTCTAGAAA
>JABXWE010032149.1:0-19075 GCA_014611495.1 Limonius californicus | reverse complement strand
GACCAATAGTTAGTTATATAGATAATAAATAGGTAGATGGATATTTAGCTATGCAGTTAAAAAGATAATTGGATACATAGTTAGTTACATCGTCAGGTAGATATTTGGATATATAGTTATAAAGATATTTATTAAAACAATATAAAATATATTGTACCTTAGAAATGTATACTACATATTTAGACTGCTAGTCGGCTAGTTAATTAAATAACTAGTTAAGTAGACAGAAGGATTCGCAGTTAGACAAATAGTTAGCTACATAAATAGAAGACTAACGGATACGTAGATATACAGTTACTCAGACAGACAGATAGATATTTCGAGGGACATCTTGTGAGATCGGTTTGATAGATAGTTAGATAGATAGTTAGATAGATAGTTAGATAGATAGTTAGATAGATAATTAAATAGATAGTTAGATAGATAATTAAATAGATATTTAGACAGATAATTAGATAGGTAGTTAGATAGATAGTTAGATAGATAGTTAGATAGATAGTGAGATAGATAGTTAGATAGATAGTTGGATAGATAGTTGGATATATAGTTAGATAGATCTAAGCATAGAACTGCTTGAGCTGCTTTGATATGCTGGTGCTATGGATGTCTCTTTATAGCAGTCATCATTGGTATAGGTTATGATATATGTATGTAAATATAAAGTCACTACGATTTCACCAATTGTAAAGTACTATAAGAAGAAGCCTGCATTATAGAGCTAAGAATATCTAAAATAAAATTTGATAAGACTATGGCCGTCCCAGTACTGTGTACGATAGCGAAACCTGAGTTCTAAATCAAACGCGACGATCACGTAGTGTTACTAGTAAAATAAGATTCTTAAAAGGGGTATAATTTACACCAGGTCCGAGAAAGTCTTAGCATATCCCTTACTGTAGAAAATTCAAAATAATAAAGGAGACTAAAAATCTTGCGTAAGGAGAATGGAAAACCACCCGTACCAAAAATTGCTATCATCTACCATTCCCATATAAGAAGGATCCCTGGTAGATGGAGAAATAGGTGACAACAGAAGAGCCTTGGCAGGTCGTGTTTCTTGAAGAGAAGAAGAAGATGAATAAATGACTCATGACTAATGTTTTTGTATAGTTTATTTGCAATCTACTCTACATGGTGTATTAAGCAAATGAGATGACGTTTAGAAGGCTTGATAGCAGAATCCATCCATTGATGGTACTCCTGTAGTACTCCTTCCACTTAGGGTGCTTTTAGCAGATCAAGAGGCCATTTTCTATTTAAGCGTTTTACAGGTAAGTGGTCGTTGGATAATTGCTGGACTAGTTCGTTGCTGTGTGCCTGGAGGTGCCGATGCTAGTTCCCTGCAAATCTCTGGATTTCGTCGACTACTAATGGAATACCGAGGTCTTCGTGTATCGTCAGATTGGAAACGTACCAAGGCGCGGAGTGGTTTAGATTGGAATTGTTGGATGGTTTGTATTCGTGTTAGCTTGGCGCATCCCCACTGCTATATACCTTATGTCCAGATAGGCTTCAGCATTGTTTTGTACAGTAACAGTTTGTTGCTTAAGGATAGTTTGGACTTTCTTCCGATAAGCCAGTACATTTGGTGCAACTTAAGATTTAACTGCTAGCGTTTGGTTTTGATATGTTTCTGCCATGTTAGCCGTTGATCCAGGTGTAGTCGCAAATATTTGGTTTCCGTCTTCACGGGTATAGGTGTGTTGTTAATACTGACCGGCGGACAGACACTAAAGCGCATGGTAAATATTACTTGGACCGATTTAGATTCGTTTATTTTAAACGCCACTTACCGAGCCATTCAGAGATCCGGTTTAGATTATGTTGAAGATTCTCGGAAGCAATTATAGGGTTTTCATGAATGGATATGATGGCTGTATCGTCAGCAAAAGTGGAGATAATTGTGTTGTCGGTTTCTGGCAGGTCAGCAGTATATATGAGGTAAAGGAGAGGTCCTAAGACACTGCCCTGTGGAACACCGGATTAATAGGGTAGTATAAGGATAACGCGTTGAGTTTGACTGAGAAATAGCGATCTGTTAGGTAGGATTTAAAGAGTAAGTAGTAGTAACTTGGGAGTAGTTGTTTAACTTTGTAGGGCAGCTCAGAGTGCCACACTCTGTCGAATGCCTGAGAATCATCCAGGAATGCCGCCGTACAAAACTCTTTATCTTCAAGGCTCCTTGATATTTGGTTTACAATCCTGTGCGTCTGTTGAGTTGTCAAATGGTATTCGCGAAATCCGAATTGGTGGTTGGGCAGCTGTGCTAGTATATCCGTGTTTTAGCGAAGCCTTTTGAGGAATAGTCTTTCAAACATTTTGTTTGTCAATCGCAGAAGGCTAATCGGTCTAAACGACATAACGTCTTCTAATGGTTTTCCAGGGTTACAAACCATTAGTATGTGTGCATATTTCTATATTATGGGATAGTATGAAAGACTTAACATGCGATTAAAAATTGTTGTTCACAGTACGATTGCTTTTTTCGGTAGCATTCCTAGAATTTGGACCGATATCAGGTCATACCCGGGAGTTTTATGTTGATTTCCTAAGCTGGAGAAAAAGGCTTTATAGGTAAGGACATTGGGCACGGTACATTTAAAAATCTTCTATTTCATTATTATCAAAGTTTGGCACAGCTTCGAAGGGCTTGAAAATATCAGATAAGTGGTCTGCAAAGGTGTCGGCTTTTTCCCTGCTAGATTTTGCTCAATTTCCATTTGGTTTCCTTATTGGCGGTATAGAAATTTGAGGTCTATTGAATTTCCTAGTCGCTTTCCAGATTGTATGGTCACCTTGCTTTAGATTTGTTACATACTCGTTAAACTTAGAATTTTGACATTCCTGCAAAAGTGTGCGGAGTCTTCTCGTTAATCTTTTATAATTCAGTTTATCACTAACAGAGCGGGTTCTTTGCCATTTTCCCCTAGCACGTCGTTTTTCAGCAATCAATTCCTTTATAGAAAGAGGTATATTCTCAGTGTAGTGTATTCGATGAGTCTGGCTTGGTATAGATTCCCATGCTGCTTCTTGTATATGGGTGGCTAAATGGTGAGTTGCCATGTCAAGCTCTTCAGGTACTTTTATTCTCAGTTTTAGGTCGATCTTCTCCTCTATGTGCTGCTGGAATTTGCCAGTCATTTTTCCTAGATAGTGACTGAGCTCTTTATAGATTGGGATAGTGCTCAAGTCCATTATTACTGGCAGGAGAGTCGACGATAGGTCATGGTTTGGTTCTACCGTGACATAATTTGTGGCAATTCCATTTGAAAAGAAAAAGTCTATTAAATCGGGTAGCTTGTTTGGATCAGACGGCCAAAGCGTAGGTTCACCCGTAGAGTGACGTATTTAGTTTTTTTTCATGACGATATTTAATAGGTTTCTGCCTTTCATTGTTGTGAGCCGAGAACCCCATTGGGTATGCTTAGCATTCCAATCGCCTCCAGTAATGAATTTGTTTCCTAAGGTTTGGAAAAATGTCCTATATTGGTCAGTAGAAATTGTATGCCTTGGTGGGCAGTAGATAGCTAAAACTACAAACTACCAGGGAAATGCATTTACTTTATCATTTGTGGCTTGTATTTGTTCAGTTTGGTATTTAAGTAATTTCTGGTGTGAGACGGAGTTCTTGATGATTACTGCAGATCCTGCATGTGCTGTGCCATCAGGGTGGTTTGAACTATAGGTAGCATAATTAGGTAAACGGAACATGCGTTTCGGATAGTAATTTAAAAATGTTATTAGTTCTTGTTTATGGTTAGATAACCCGTCTGCATTCCAAATTGCAATACATAATATTTTAACCATTATGGAGTAAGTTTCGCGATTACAGTTGACAGCAAATTAAGAATTATGTTGTTTTGGTTCATTAACTGAGAAAACATGTTTTTAAACTCATTTGACTAATTTGAAGTTTGTTTCTGTCTACAAAAATATTAAACAATAACACATATCAGCAAATTTTCAGTATTCTGGAATTTTATTGCGATCACTCATTGTAAAACTATCTCATTAACAACTAGATTACATTCAGAAAAATCGGTTACATACAGGATTTTTCGCTTGCTATTCTGGCAGACACCACACAGCTTTACAAACTAAAATAACTATTATAATTCCATTAATTCTGTTATTCAATATATATGGGCCAGTATTTCTACACAGCGACGATATTTCCTTTCAGAAGATACATCCTCAGCTATACAGAGATTTAATAATAATGGTGAGGCACTACACCCCATGAAGAAGTTTGGTCTGTAAAGAGGAAGGCCAAAGCTCCAGTATCCTTGCTCACAGTCAGTTGTCGCGTAGAAACTTCTGCCACGTGGTAATCTATTAATAGAGATATACAACAAAATTAACCAAGATCAAATATACTTTTCATACATTGATTTAGTGATATTGATACAAGTGTAACTTCCCTCTTAAAAAGAAAAACGTGGATAAATATTTGTATGCATCCTAGCCAGTAATATGATCTTATAACGGTTTCCAGGAACGTTTTATCGTTTAGCATGAACAGCTCCCTGAAGACCTGAAAGTTGTGTTTATGTTATTCTTAGCACCCTATGTTGCGGGCCAAAACAGGAATGATGCCACGTGGACATCAGATAGTTTTGTTACATACCAAACGGACAGGCCGCAGGTGCAGGCTGAGGAAATGGTTTGCGGAACACAATTATCGGAAGAAAATCTATATTATTACTATGTTCGCGATATGTCAAAATAAGCGGGCGTCACTCTTCCAAGTTGCAGCTATACGTAGACCTTCATGAAACGGCTAAGAAACAACAGCTTCGTAGGTCGAACCTACCTTGTGCTTCCTGCTGCCTAAGCAACATTGCTGTCAAACAAACATAAAGAAGCAAAGTACACAAAACAAGTTATAGTTTGTCAAGTAATGGATATATGCAATAATAAAATAAAAAATGTAAGTAGAACAACGGCCAAAATAGGATCAGAGTCGGTCCTGTTACAAGTTAAAGGGTAGCGTATCCAGTGACAGCTGAGTTTACAGCATGATAACAATTAACCATTACATTTTACAGAAAGAAAGAATACAGCATTGTATAAAACATTCAATTACTAGAAACAAACAATGAGAGAATGTAAAAATATAGAAGTGTTGGTGCGTAACCATGCTTTACCTGCTGTTGTGTTTGAATGTTTTTGTTTATGGTCTTGTTACTCCTTTAATGCGATCGTATTTAGAGGAGTGCCATTAATATAATCCCCAATGCAAATGGAGACCCGGACCCAATACCGACCACCCAGGGAATTAGAAAAATTTCCGACCCTGAGGAGATTCGAACCGGGAAGCGTTTGGACTATTACATCCAAAGCTTGGCTCTCTACCACTGAGCCATCCCAGCTCTCCTGGAAACCTGCCGTTACCAAAGTTTCTTATAGTATTCGTGGACTGCGGAGGGGCTCCATCCATCTGAAACCACAAGTCATCGATGTTTAAGTTTTCTATTGCCGGAATGATGTCGTTCTTTAATAGCTCTAAAAATTAGGCTGTATTGAGATTACCATCAATAAAATATGGACAGATAAGCTAATTTTCAACTTTCCCAGTGTAATGACGGAGACTCAAATTTTGTAAATGCGGTTAGTGCGGGACCAATATCTAAGGAATAAGATTGGCAGGATAATGGACAGTGGATAGATGATGAATTATAATAAACTCCGAAAATTTGTGAATTGACTTCTCCGTTTATTGTGAAAGTTCTTCATCACTGAAAACTATCTTATTTAAAATGTATTCATGTTCCAAATTAAAGAAAGTTTTACAAAAGATTGTTCTATTTTCTTGTCCTCATCGAATAGTTGTTGGTGATTAGAAAATGTGTACGGTTTATATTTAAATGCTTTCAGTGCTATAAATACCGGGGTTTTAGAATCATTAACATGTGAACCCATTTCTCGTAGTGATACTATAGGGTTCTCTTCCACGTAGCATAAAATATTTAATTTTATTTTTTCGGTTAAAACGTGATTACTTTTAGTTGTTACTTTATGAGATTTAAATTTTCTATTTCTATACAATTGTTTGTGTGGTTTGAATACAAGGAATAGGTCTTTCTAGATATTTTACTGAAAATAAGTCTCTCACGGTTCTTAAGCTGTTACCATTCTGATACCACATTAGAATTTCCACTTTTACGTCTTTATTGCACATGGTTGTATAAAAAACGGAATAAGACATTAAATAAAGATTAATTTTATTTTTTAACATTAAATTAATTTGATTGTTTTGGCCACAGCATGCTTTTGTTTTCCTTACAAAATTGAAATTCGAAAAATTTAGTTTTCTGTATAGTTGGTTGCCTACATAATAGGCATAATTGATGCGTTCTTTTTACAAGTATACATAGACAATTACATGTACAACGTATACTAAAAAGAAAAATTCCCTGTATATAGTGTTGGTTTGAAAAACCTAGCGTATATTAATAATCATCGAGGAGAATTCTACTTCCTGTATATTTGAACGGAAGACACATTTATCACCAATTTTATAAACTTAACACCCTTGTCTTCTTGTAAGTCTCTGTTTCTGCAATGTAATATAAACTCTTCCCTGAAACATGAAGACTTAAATATCATTACGTCGGCCTCTGTTCTTGTTTCCTGTAATAGAATATCAAGTATTTGGTATGTTGATGTTAGACTAATTACTGCAGCTTATTTTGTTTATAATACGAAATTTTAGCGCCGCGTTCCTGCTGAAACTAACGTATAAACGACCAAACATAGTCGCTGAACGACTAGCAGAAATCCAATAAAATCGGGGAAACTCAGTTAAACGTTCTTAATTTCAAAACACTTTCAAAAGCCCTATGGTAATTGAAGCCAAGTATCGTTCTGCCTCTCAGCTTTGAAGCCTACGGCATCAACTACATTGGGAACTCGATATCAAAGAACTAGACAGAAGTCGAGATCCGTTCGGTATTCTATTCTCTCGAAGCGATAAAGCCGATGTCTATGTGATTGTTTTTGTAAACTAAAACTGAAATCCCGGCTCTCTTCCTCCGGCTCCCTTTGTAAGGATCCGAGAACAGTGCGTAGCGTTGGGAACTTTGTTTTGTCTCGTTTCGGGAACATAATGGCCCAAGCAAATTAAAAGTTGCGTGCAAGTACAGGGATTGTATTAATATTTATTGCTCTGAAGCAGAGGGAAGTTCCGGTTTGCGCTCTGCGAGCACAGGAATTTTTAAATTTCAAGTGCTTGCTTACAGAAGTATGTGGAGTATTACATCGCATACTGCAAGGGAAAACTAATAAACTTTTTTAATATGTTTTGTTGACTTTGCCGAAGGATACAAGGAGAGACAGCAGCGAAGAACCGGATTCGGTTGTTAGCAGTCCTTGATGGAACGCTGCGCTCGCCGCTATTTGCCTTTAATTGGCAATATTGGCAGCGAGTTTGTTGCATTGCAGGCAGTAAAAATATTAAATTGTTTTTATTGACCTTGTTTGTGTAGGTTTTTGTTTGTCCTGCCTGTCAAACTAAAAGGCCATATTTTATTTCCGGAATTTGGGTTTACGATCAGACCTCCGTTTCAGCATCCTTGAAGTTATGAAGGAATTTTATAGTAACAAACGCGAAGGGAAGTTCAAATTTAATTCTTATGGCCTTTCTGCTCTATCTTATCCTATCATTCGTAAAAAGTATGATTTAAATAACAATAGCTATAAACAAATTTGTGCAATACAATTAGACAAATATACTTGCTGACAATATCTATGTGAAGCAAGGTGTATTCAATTTTTAACTAAAAATACAAAATTTACATATTGTCACGAAGTGTATCGAGGAAACCATTAATACCATTTATCAGTTTATTGAAGCTACTACTCTCCCACTATACCTCAAAATTATATACTCATACGGAGTCATTAATCAAATCATGTTTAATGGTTACACCAAATGGCATTTAACAGTATTTCGCGTCCCTTTTACAGGGATACCAAAGATCATTGGCTAAGATGCGATCTTCTGTTTTCACTTTCATATTAAAAACTTGCTTTCCTAGGGCATTTGCAACACATGATCAACAGCATAAGACGAATCGTAGGGTTTTGGTAAACCAATGAAACGGGAAGCTCGCCTTCTCCAAAATAATTGACGATAAAGTAAGGTGAGCTATTAGCGAGTTGCTTCCTTACAAACTATGGAGGACGATGACATTTTCACGGTATTTGAAGAACGGTAGAAATATTAACAGACACTGTTTGAGAGATGTAAAAAGCTTTTTAAGCTCTGGGATACATTTTTAGCAACTGAAAGGTGTTCAGATACATTTCTACCCAAACTCGCATAAATCCCGTACGCAGACTCAAAAACGTTCGGAAATATCTATTTCAATCTTATATTTTGAAAGGTTTAGAAAAATTAGTGAACAGACAGACGAGCAGCCAGTAAACAACGGTTAGAAGTAAATCAATGTGATTACCTATTAACCTGTAAAACTTGCGGAAACCACCTAGTGTAAAAAATTAAAAAATTGCTGCTTATAAGCATTTAAGCAGCAAGTAGGTATAGTAGAAGATTTCTGTCGTCAACAATACAAAATAATAGATGCCGTTAATATTCTGCAGATTGTGAAGTGAAGGAACCCCTCCCACTATTTATGCTAAGCTTCAAGACATGGAACCTCTAAAAAAATTAAAACTAGTCTCTTAATGCAAGAAATGCCGAACTTATGGACAGACCCTAAGATTCTGCAACAAAGGATCAAGATGCGTGAAATGTGCTGAAAAACACAACACAAAAGGATGAAAAATTAATGAAAACAGCAAACCAAAACGTGCCAACTGTGATGAAGCCCACCCAGCCAGCTACAGAGGATGCGAAGTAACTAAAAGGATACAAAAGATAAGAAACTAAGCGTGTAAAACCAACCAAAGTAACACAAAAGAAAGGAAGACAGAAAATAAAACTACACTACTACTACTACACTACCAAAGACTAACTAAAATGAAGAAACTTTACAGAAAACAGAAATTTCAACACACCAGCTACTACAAAGCCTAATGTTAAAACTCGAGCAACAGGGAAACAAGTTCTAGCCGCAATAAGCAGAAGAAGGAAACTAGTAAAGCATTTGCAAAAAGAAGAAATAAACCATTATAGCTACAAACGAAGGAAGATCGAGTTTATAGGATAGTGATAAGGAACCTACATAACTCTGTACCAACCGCAGAAAACAAAAATGAAATTGAAAAAGCTGGACACACGGTGCGAAACATTATGAATGTTAAACATAGGAAAACTAAAGAACCACTCTCCCTGTTCTTTGTCGACCTTGAACCGAAAGCAGACAATAAAATAATATTTAACCTAAAGCATATATACAACACCATAATAACTGTAGAAGCACCAAGGAAAAGACGTGAAATATTTCAATGCATGCGATGCCAAGAGTATGGCCACTCTAAGATGTACTGCAATAGACCACACACCTGTGTAAAATGTGGTGGTCAACACGATACGAAGACCACCCGGCTAACTACAAGGGCTGCTGTGTCTACAAAGACCTAGTAATTCAAAGACTCAGCACTAGACGCCCCCCAGCTGACACTATACAAGACACCGATTACACACTACGGTCATATCGAACTAACATAAGATTGCTTAACGTAAACATGTCGCAAAATCGAAACACCACCTACGCACAAACTGCACAAAACAATGGAAATAATTTCCCTGTTCAACCCAAGACAGACATAAGCGAGCAACTAACATCATTTCTAAATGAGTTCAAAACACGTTTTCCCAGCTAATGAATCCAAGTAATATGATATTAAATCTGCTTCACACCGTCATCAGTAAACGTAATCCGTAATCACCAAAATCCTCAGAATTAAAAGAAGTAATTACATTCCTTGACCTTAATGAAATCGACATTCTCCTAATATCAGAACCCATTTCACGGACCAAACTGCCTTCTTCATACCTAATTATACCATCTACAGCTGTATCCACCCTGACGGCACAACGCATGGAGGATCAGCAATCATCACTAAAAATTCCATATCTCACCATGAATTGGACAAATATCAAACTAATTAAATCCAAGCCACTAACATACAGGTAAACACCAAAGCGTGGAACCTGACTGTAACATCCGTCTACTGCCCACCTCGCCACGCCATACCTGTTTACGAGTACAAGGAATTCTTTCAAACGCTTGGCAATAGATTTATTGCAGGGGGAGATTGGAATGCCAAGCACTTCCAATGGGGATGCAGACTCATTACCACTAAGGGCCGCAACCTCTTACGGGCCTTAATCGACAATAACTACACCCATCTAACTACGGAAAAGCTACTTACTGGCCAACAGACCCTAGAAAACTGCCGGATCTACTGGACTTCTTCATAACCAAAGATATACCAACGCAAAACTGCACAATAGATACAAATTATGATCTTTCATCCCACCACACCCCTGTCATCCTAAGGATGAGCACTGAAGTCATAAACAAACTCACACACCCAAAGCTCACAACGAGATACACCGACTGGGACACATTTGAAAAATATATAAACGAGAAAATCAACCTCAATATATGCACAGAGATCCGGCAGACCTAGATGCCGCTGTTCAGTACTTCACTTGTCTAATACAGTAAGCAGCGTGGCAGTCGACTCATAAGCAACAACCTGCAAACTCTATCAGCACTCTCTTATATATTCGACAACTCATCAGCGAAAAAATATGAGCCAGAGGGAGATGGCAATGGTCACGCAACCTTGAAGATCTGCACTACTACAGAAGAATGTCGAGACAACTTACTGCATCTCTCAAAGACGCCCAAAACTCAACTATTGAAACATACATTCAGAAACTATCACCAGATGACAACAGCTTATGGAAAGCCACCAAAAGGTTTAAAAGACCCACGCCGCCAAACTCTCCGATAACAAAAACGCAAAAACGAATGGGCTCGCTATAACAAAGAAAAAGCTGATACCCTCGCAGATCACCTATCCAACGTATTCCAAGCCCCCGAACCAACACCGGGTAACTTAAATAATGATATCAAAAATTTCCTTAATGTACCTTACCAGATGTCGCCACCAATAAGGCCCGTAAGCCCGGCAGAAGGTAAAGCTGAAATAACCAAGCTAAACCAACACAAACCCCCAGGCTATGAGCTAATAACCGGACAAATCCTGAAAATATTGCCCCGCAAAGCTATTGTCCTTCTCACAACAATCTTTAACCGAATGCTAAGTCTCTGCTACTTTCTTACTACATGGAAATACGCAGAAATAATAATGATACACAAAAACGGTAAACCTCCTCATGAGACATCGTTATACAGACCCATAAACCTATTGCCAATCCTTAGTAAAATATTTGAAAGGTTGCCACACAAAAGAATACAGGATGACTATCAACTAACGTGCCTACTATCCAACTACCAGTTTGGTTTTCGGCAAAACAAGTCAATGATACACCAAGCCCACAGAATAGTCAACCAAATATCTAAGAGCATTGAGAAAAGGAAATACTGCAACGGAGTATTCCTAGATGTGTCATAAGCATTCGACAAAGTATGGCACACTGGTCTACTCTACAAACTTAAAAATATGGTCAATAACAACTAGTACCTCCTTCTGAAATTCTACCTCATTGATAGCAATTTCTCCGTAAAACACAACGAAGCACTTTCCTCATATTACCCTATACTATCCGGCGTCCCACAGGGCAGTGTGCTTGGCCTCCTCCTCTGCCATATTTACACCGCAGAACCTTCCCGAAGCTGATAACACCATGATGGCTGCATTTGCGGATAACGTTGCTATCTATCTTCAAATAATAATCCAATAACATCCTCTGAAAACATGCAAACCCACTTAAATCTGCCCGATGAATGGCACAGCAAATGGCGAATCAAAATTAATCAATCCAAATCGCTTCAAGTAACCTTCACTGCTCGCACTGACATTTGTCCTCCTGTAACAATGAACAGAATCCCTGTGCCTGCAAAATCAGATGCCAAATACCTAGAACTAGTTAACAAATAAGGCAATTGCTAATTTAGCGTCAATTTTGAATGTATGTATGAGATTATGATTGATTGGTTGATTTGAAAGAGCGAGATCTAGGACGCGGTTTTCCAAGCATCTCCAAGGACTGCAGCCATAATTGGCTTATTGTACACCCTAACTAAGAATTTTGCCTATCTGGGATAATTCCAACTCCAGTAGTGATTTTTAACGTGTCACACATCGCAGTGATACTTTCCTTACTTACTGGAGAGCAGCTGACATTCTCCCTATGTATAAAACGGGGAAAAATAAGCATTACCCTGACAGCTATAGACCTATAAGCTTACTATCAACACTAGCTAAACTCCTTGAGAAGACAATACTCCCCCGCTCACTCAAGAGCGCTTCAACTGTTACCAATTTGAAGGTATGAAGTATACAGTTATCATGTATATGGACCTGGCAAGAGCCTTTGATAAGGTCTCGCAAGAAGGTCTATTATGTATGTATTCAATTAAATATACCAACCTACTTAATAAAGATACCAAGCTCTTTCCTAAGCAATAGAACATTACGGAAACTAATTCAAGCAACCGTTTCCAGCACTAAATCTATCAAAGCTGCGGTACCTCTAGGACGCTTACCGGGACCAACTCTGTTCAATATATATGACAATAACCTTAGTTCCGTAATGAACATAATCTCGACCATGTATGCCCATGATACGGCCACAATAGCTCAGAGTGATTCACCTGAAAACGCTATAGAACAACTTACTAAGCGTTATAAGCGTTACGAACGAATAGTTTCATATATGGAGGATCAAAATAAATCCACAAAAATGCCAAGCAAAAATGTTCACCTTGAATCGTTATACTATACTTCCGGTAATTAAAATACAATACTATGACATCTGTTGGAACCCCAAAGACTCGGTAGTAAAATATCTAGGAGTTCATTTGGATATGAGACTAAGCTGGACATTCCATATAGATAAAAACTCAATGAGTACCACACTAGACTAGCAATCCTATACCCACTAATTAATCGATAATCTATCCTTCGAGCTGAATATGCTGTACATCTTTATAAAATTAAACTCCGACCAATTTTAACTTATGCATGTCCAGTTTGGTCGAATGCATCTACGACTTCAGTCAGGAAACTTCAGACTATGCAAAATAAAATGTTAAGACTCACAATCAATTGTCCGTGGTTTGTACATTATTCAAAAATACACAACGAATTCCATCCATCCACAACTGACTTTATCGAGAAGCTCACCACAAAGTTCTTTGAAGACCTAATTGTCTGTGACAGTGATACAGAATTAGATCTTGGCCAAAAAGGGATACACATCCGCTTGAAGCATAAGCTTCCACAGGACTTGATTTAGATTAACTAAATTAATATAAATTATATTCTGTAACACATATATTAAAACTGAGGTGGGAATAAATAATATAACCCTCTTTCTGCTCCTATGTGATGTTTGCTATAGTTTTTGATAACAAAGCCGTGCATTGTATTTGTAATAGAGACCCAGCTAATAAAAAAAAAGTGTACTGCTAAATGCATTATATGTGTGACATGGATATCGCAACACCAAGAAGGGGTAGGAATTTTTGACCAAACTTGGCAGAAACGTTTAACTACTAAAAGGTAGCAATTGATTAAAATTTCATTAATATGGATCAAGTGATAATGGCTTATGTGACAGTTGTTTCAGTTTTCTCTAACAATTTTATCAGGTGTACGTTTTGTGAGATTTTGTTAAGGTCTTTATTGTTTTCGCTTTTGATCGTTTGTTTTGAGGGTGTGATCATGCCTAGAGTGCGTCAACTTGGAAATTACCACCATTTAAGTGAATTCGATAGAGGTGGTAGTGTTGGTTTGCGCTAAGGTGGTTTTGCGTTCAGAGAATTGGAAAACATCATGCGCTGCTATCAGGCATGGACTAGTAAGGGTCAGGAACGTCGCAGAAGAGGAACCGGGGCGCGAAGAAGAACAAATGAGGTGCAGGACAGCAATCTTCGACTTATGGCAACAAAAGACCGATTCTCCAGTACCAGATCAGTGCTGATCAATGGTTAGCTAACGAAGGTCGTCCTATAACCCTTCGAACGGTTTACTGCAGAATCAGAGCTTTCGGCTTGCAATCCTATCTGCCACATCTTATGTTACCTCTAACGACTCAACACCGAGACCAACGTTTGGAGTGGTGTAGGTTGCGACTGCATTGGAACCTAGAGTAGCATAGGGTGGTGTTCAGTGATGGATCCCGATTCTGTTTGGGGATGCATGATGGTCGTATGAGGGTCAGACGAACACGTGGGGAATGTCGCAATGTTGAATTTTCTGTTGCGAGGCATGTGCACTAAACTGTGGGGATTATAGTATGGAGTGCTATAACTTATAAGAGTAGGTCCCGTTTGTTAGTCATCCTAGGCAATATAAACACCCAGCAATATATGGATGAGGTGGTAGAACCCCATATTCTTCCATTTCTTCAGCAATTGGAAGACCCACTATTCCAGCAGGATAATGCCCGTCCCCATATTGCAAGACATTCTATGGACCGATTTGCAGAGGATACTGTCAATCTTTTGCCATGGCCACCCCGATCTCCCGATCTTTCTCCCATCGAGCATGTTTGGGACATTATGGGGAGAAGACTGAGGAACTTGCTGCATTCTTCGCAGACGCTACAAGCTCTACAAAACGAATTACCGGTTACTTGGGACACAATACCCCAAGAGGAAATCGATCATCTGCTAGAATCGATGCCACGAAGAGTGGAGGAATAGGTAACCAATAGGGGGGGCCAACACATTATTAATAAAAATTAATTATGTTTTGGTCTTTTTCTTTAAAATTTTAATCAATTGCTACTTTTCAGTAGTTAAACGTTTCTGCCAAGTTTGGTCAAAAAATTCCTATCCCTTGTTGGTGTTGCGATTTTGATGTCACGGAGTATACAATCTATTGCGAAAAAAAATAGTATGCTAAACATTAAACGTTAACTTCAGATGTTTTGTATTAGTTTCAATGTACTGATTTCCGTTCTATGATTTTTGTGCTGCCCTCCCGTTTGAAGACTTTTGCCCTCCCCCCCTAATTGGGCGCGCCTCACAATTTGGGAAACGCTGCTGTATGGTGTTCCAGGTTATTATTTATAAAGGTTTAAGTATAGTGAAGGTCATTAGGCAAAGGGCTAGACTTTTGGGCGAAACGTCGATTATGACTTGTCATTCTCCAGCATTACCACGCAGCCTATAATATAAAACAAACAATATGCTCCTTTCTCTCAATTCATTATAATATTGCTGGTATTTTTATGTGTGGTGGTAGCTCAGTTGGTAGAGGGCTTGCTTTCTGGGCAAATCGTCAACTTTGGCTTAGCTTCGACTTTCTACCATTACCTCGCATCATGGCGCATTACTGCCTAAGACCTTGTCTGACAGTCCTATCGTAGATGCTACGTTAATCTGTAGATTCTCCATGTTTATAATTTACCGCTGAGAGAAATGCGTGGCAGAGAAGACGTCGGTATCTAGCAGTGGGACGGAGAAGCAGATGATGATCATTGTCATAATAGGGTAACTGTAACATCATTATCAATCTCTATTACATATCAATACTATGATTAATTTTCGGCACAAACTTGTTTGTGAGTTTGTTTGGTTCACAAACAGTGACTAATAATCCTGCCTTTGCTGAGTGTTAACTCCAATCGACAACGCGGTCCAAGATGAAAATTAATCATAGTGTTGACAGTTCTTGAAACCGCGGAAGCCTCAAACAATATATACCTATTCCATTTGTCATACTAAACTCCTACTTCTATTGAATGTAATGCACTGTCACTACAGTTAAAGGGAATCTTGAACTACATATATTCGCCATTTACGAATTGTTGTAACTATAAACGTGAATTCGAGCTTCATCAGGAAATAATTGGAAATCAAGCAACTGATCATCATAGAAATTATTCATAAATCATTGATAGTAAGATATATACGTTTAGTAATGAGAAAGGACGAAAGATGCGATAGGTATTACCTCTTGGTATATATTTAATTTGGAAGTCTACAATTTTACTAGTAATGTTGTTTTTATATATTTCGTCAGTATTATAATTCACATTCGACAGTTACGCATCTGAAAATTTGTGTATCTTTCACTTATTCTCTTCTCTCCGACCTTATCTCGAAAATGACTCAAAGATTAAGATCTTTATTATTGAGCTAAAATACTAACAGAACTATATCAAATCACCACGTGCATAAATACTCCAAGAGACTGTTAAAATCTACACTAACTAAATTATGAAACAAATTCTGCTTCAACAACAGTTTTCAAAAACCTTTTTTTCGGCAGTAAACATTCATAAATAATAGATATGACATAATCAATTTAACATGATTATTGTACAGAGTAATATTTTGTTTTGCTGCAAGGAGTTAACAGCAACGTCAGGGTAAAAGGAAAAACCTAATTTATTTAAACATGTGTTTCTTTTGTTGTGATTGCGGATGCCCGTAAGCTAATTAATGGCCAATAGAACGTAATTCCACTGCGCGATGTTTTAGGAAGAGTTTCCTTTAGATTAAACACCTCGTTAATGATTTCCACATTGTGGCGTTCCAGATGTACTGTGTAATTATTCGGCTTAGTGGCACACCGAACTCCGGACAAAGTGTGGGAGAATTTGGCATGTCTGTCGGGTCAGGACAAGCAGTTCACAATGCAAGCAGGGACCGGAAAATTAATGTGGCTGTTAGCTGTGTCCACATTTGTTATTTTCGCAATTAAATAGGTATTACCCGGAGAGAACAGGCACAATTGTTGTTCATTATTGGAATGAATGCGTATGTTCTTTATTCCAGCAGGAACTGGAACCATCAATATTAAACCCGACGGAAACAGGGTTTTGATGATGTTCATTAACGCAAAATAACGTGCAGTAGAACAACGAAGACAATGCACAAACATTGTTTATTAGGCTTGTTATGGTTTAATTTCACCAATTTATCAAAAAGTGCTGTTCCTTTAAGCAAATAGGAAGCAATTTTTTTAACAATGAGTCTTTACTCTTTGAGGGTAATCTGAAAGAATGTCGGGTTACCCACGAAAAGTATAATCGAATACGTAGACTTACTTATAGGTAATATATCAAAAGTCTATACATTTCAGACTCTAAACAAAGTATACTATTCATATTAAAACAGGACAAACTACCCTCTTCTGCCGTTTGTCTGAATTCTGCGCGTTTAAATTTGTATGTCTGGTAGATTAACAGCGCATCCTACGCCATCTTCTGGTTGTCTCGAATGCGTGTCTTTACTGGCTAGCGTTGTCAAATTCTCTAGGCGGCGTATGCGGTAGTTTCGAAGAAATTGTTTAAGCAAACGGTTTTTTTAATGCTTTATACGGATTGAAATTATCCCTGTTACCCCTTTCAACGTTCCCGTAAAGATTGTCCGTTCCGACAACAATTATCTGCCTTAGTTTATAGTTTATTGGTGATCAAAACCACCAGTTCCTGGTTATTTTTTGGTTGCCCTTGGTTGCTCTGAATTCTTTTTTAATGCAACGTCCATTTCTCCTTTATTGCCTACTTGGTGTAGCAGTTTTCGTTGCCAGTGGCGTTATCATAGCTGCTGTCTATCTTTCCCTATCCTTAATGCGTCTATCAAGCGAGAATCAACTTTTTCGCCTCTTTTACTATTAAGCAAAAAGCTACCTATAGTTTCATTCAGGAGACTGTAAAATGTGATTATTTGGTCGCAAAATGCTTCGATTTGTGAAAAATAGCCAAAATTATACTCGTATGTTTATGGAATAAGATACATATCGCTGTCAATTGTCCAGAAACTTGGTTAGTTTTACTTGTGTTGTGAACTTAATTGGTACTAACCCGCAGTCTTCCTTCGATTTTACAGTAAATGTCGTAGTCAGTGGAGGCTCGAGCAACAGTTCGAATGTCTCGAAACGCTTTCTTTATACATCTATTTGCATTTATGCACATTAACAATTTACAGCTGGAATGGTCCTTGTTCGAATACTTTGTATGTCACTGCACGGATATTTTATTTAATATTGATTAAATTCCTATAACTTGTTATTTTCGTAGATTTTCTATTGGAAGCACATGCAACGATTTGTTTGAAAGGCTAGCCTAAGCCTTTCATTATAAATTGACAATAATATATACAAGATTGTATACGGATTTATAGAATACCACTAAAAATTTCAGAAGCTGAAGAAGAAGAATGTAATGTGGCGTTAGCCTGATTTTCGCACGATGAATTTTAATGTTTGTTAGATTCATTTTATTATTTTAATTCATGCACTTCTCGAAAAGCACTAGACGCATTTTCGAGGCATTTCCAGGAATTATGTCCTAAGTTTTGAATCATGCCTGGTTTGTGAATCGGCTTCGGGTGACTTGTGTTCCTTTTTGAATACAGACTTTAGACTAGTCGCTTAAAACGTACAGACGGTTGTGTTCATCAATAATTGATCTTGTAACTCAGTTTTTGTGTCCTTGGTATAAAGTTGACGTTAAAGTAGGATGATATAGCAACAAAAGTCAATATCTTAGTTGTGAATACCGTGATGCTTTTCTTATCGTTTTAACATTAACCCAGTTACCCGGTTTAAAGATGCTGTGAAGATTTGCGGTTCCAAAAGAAGCACTGTACCTCAGATTATCGTTCTTGGTTCTTACAACAACCATTTCGTTGTCATTTCGACGTTGTTTGGAAAAAATACGCTTACAATGCAACCTGTTGCAACATGAATTTTTTCGTTACATGCCAGTGATATCAGCTGAGCCACCGTTTCTACCTCTTCTGTTCTCCTTTTTTTAACCGAAGAGCTAATGACATCAGTTTATTGTCCGTTTACCAGAATGATTGTTTGGGATGTAGCATATTCGTGTATGTATATGTATATATATATATATATTTGTTGCCCGTTTACCAGAACGATTGTTTGGGATGTAGTATATTCTTTATATATATATATATATATATATATACAGAGTGTTTATTAAACACCCGGC
>JABXWE010032148.1:0-11852 GCA_014611495.1 Limonius californicus | reverse complement strand
AAAATGTTTGTACTATCGTTTATTGGTGCTTTTTACAATGGTTTCACTTTATACAAAATGAATTACTAAAGAATAAAGATTTGTGATATTTTTGGCTGAATTGGTCTTATTAATTATAAATTGATAATTTTAACAGCCGTGTTACTAAAAATTTGTATTTTAAAATTTCGTTATTAATATCTGCTTACAGTATTTGGCCACAATTTTCATTTTTATTCTAATAATAACCTAGTTAATACACCACTTTCCTATATGCTGTAAATGCACCGTAACAAAAAATTAACGTGCAATAAAACTAACGAAAACCACGAAGAGAACTTACCAATACTCGAACCATCTTGAAGCTGTTAGCGAAACAAACTGTTACTATACGATACTGTACAAAATCAGTCTTTTATATTTTAAAAAACATCAATGCAAAAAACTAATAGTCAATGATTATACTCGGGAATTACCTCACATTTAGCTTAGCATCATATTGGTATACATGAATAAGGTTAAATCTTGACAAGAAGTGTCTTTGTGTACTTATATTTCACCTGTCCGATTCATGACATAACTATATGATAATTGCTTAATTAAAGTAAGTGTTCTTAGAACTCTTTAATTTGTGTGACCTTGAGAAAAGTAATACAATAAATAAACACCTTTTTGTACCTTAATAATACAATGAAACGTTCATTTAACAAAATCAGCATTTACATAAATAGTTATGTAAATTAACCTTTTGACATACTTTTGTATGAGATGTCTTGTAGGTGCAGCTATTAATTCCGTAAAACGTTGTACCATTTTTAAATAAAATGGGATGCTTACGTGCAGATCAGTGGCGGCGCGCCAAGTGAAGTAGGTGAAGTGCATCTTCACCTAAAATTTTCATTCTGTTGCAAATATTTATTTAAATCATATAACAAATAATTTATCGGCATTACACCTATTAGCAGTCGTTTATTTATGGCATAGGTACATACTCGTGGATACAATAAGCTTAGTGAAAACAAACACATTACATTTTTTCTGGTCCAGTTGTATTTAAAATTTAAATTTTAAGGTGCTGTCCGTCGAGCATGAACACAGTGACCACAAAAAATATTACCTACAACACTCGTGCAGTTGTAGTGAAGAGTCGGCCTCAACGTATTTTAACTCTGTACTTATAGCTCCGTTGCCATGGCAACACCTACGTCAATATCTACAATTGGTTCACGGTGAATCGCGCAAGTGAAGAGTCCAGTCGCAATCAGCAGCTAAACTGCACGTTCGGGTTTGACCGTCGGTTTTTAAACGATTTCAACAATTTTGAATTCACATTTTTAGCTGTAGTATTTAATGATATTTCTCTCTCACTGACATATTATTTGATGTTATCCAAAAGAAATCATTGGATATTCATTTTTGTGTTACAAGAGTAAATAAAACTATTGAACCATTAAAGAGGAAAAGGAATTACGATATCTTTGATACACTCTTCGAATAGACTAAAGAAATAGAAATAACACAAATCGATATTTCTAAGCGCCTTAAGCGGGGATACGCTATCTTACAAATAATGACATTAGAGGAAAATATAGAATTCTGTTTTATGAAGTACTGGATCACATTGGAATGGAAATGAAAGTAAGGTTTCAAGGCTGCCATAAGTTATAATTCGTGTCTTTGGCTGATACTACGAAATTCGAACAATATGATTCGTGTTTTCCGTCTAAAGCATTTGAAAATTGAGGTCAATTTTATGGCAAAATATTTACAAAAAGTCAGCTTCTTAAAAACGAATTAAATCTTCTTTATGCAGATTAAAGTTACCGCAATTTACAGACCCAAGAATTACTAGAAAATCTCAATGAGCACAAAGAAATTTTTACCGAAGCCTACAAATTCTTTTGTCCCATATTAACTATTCCGTCGCGAAGTGCATCAGTGAAATGAACTTTTTCTTGCCTTAAACGAATAAAAACGTAGTTAAGAAGTGCAGTATCTCAAGGTAGGCTTTCTTCTTTGGCAAATATCTCGATTCAAAAAGAACTCTTATTAGAATTAATTAAAAATCAACCATTTTATGAAGACGTAATAAATAATGTTGCTGCATTAAAGGACAGAAGGATAGGCTTGGTCTACAAAAACTAGGTAAATTGACATTGAATTATATTTTTCTATTTGTTATTATTAGGGATATTATAATACCACTTCACCTAGTTTTTTATCCGCGAGCCGTCACTGATCTACATCTACAATGTAGATATAGATGTAGAACATCATTTTCAGCAGCGAGTATTGTATTGAATTTCTATAAATAATATAGGATTTATAAAAGACGTTCAAGTTGGAAACCAAACAAACTTCGACTGGTTAGAATGAAAATGATATACAGGCAATTTTTCTTTTTAGTATACATTGCCCATGTATACTTTTAAAAAGAACGCATCAATTACGCCTAATGTGTAGGCAACCGACAATACAGACAACTAAAAACTGAAGCAAACGTCACTGTAGTTGTGTATTATTTTAGTATGAAGGTTATGTTTGATGCAGTGTTTATATTAAATAGTTAAATTGAAATGAGTGGAACAACAACGACGATTATTATTGTAGAACATTAAATATCAATAACAGAAAACGGAAAGGAAAATGAAAACAACAGTTACAACAAGTATTCGAAATGGCCACCATTTACTTCTAAACAATAACCTAAACGGTGTTGAAAAGCACGCACAGCATTCGCAAGAAAGTCAGAATTCAAGTTATAGCATTCGGTACGTATGCGATCTTTTAATTCATCAATACTTGTATTGGAATATTTGTATAAATTTTTGATTTCAGGTATCGCCAAGCAAAGAAGTCATTGGGCCACAAATCTGCAGAACGCGTGGGCAACGGTAGGAGACCGAATAACTCTATCCAACGTCCTGGAAACCTGTCGTTTAGAAAGTTTCTTATAGCATTCGTGAAATGCGGAGGGGTTCCATCCATCTGAAACAACGGGTCATCGATGTTTAAGTTTTCTATTGCCGTAATGATGTCGTTCCTTAATAGCTCTAAAAATTTGCCTGTATTGAGATTACCATCAATAAAATATGGACCGATAAGCTTATTTTCAACTATTCCTAGGCATACGTAACTTTCTCAGTGTACTGACTGTGAGTTAAGTTTTGTAAATGGCGGTTAGTGCGGGACCAATACCTAAGAAATATGATTAGCAGGATAATGAATAGTGGATAGATGAGGAATTATAATACATACCGAAAATGTTGTCAATTGACTTCTCTATTTATTGTGAAAGCTGCTTTATCACTAAAAAAACTCTTATTTAAAATGTATTCATGTTCATTTAACAAATTGAAGAATGTTTCACAAAAGATTGTTCGTTTTTCTTTGTCTTCATGGAATAGTTGTTGGTGATTAGAAAATGTGTACGATTGATATTTAAATTCTTTTAGTGTTTTAAATACCGAGGTTTTAGAAACATTAAAATGTGAACCTATTTCTCGTAGTGATACTATGGGGGTTTCTTCAACGTAGCATAAAATATTTAATTTCATTTCTTGGGTTAAAACGTGATTACTTTTAGTTCTTATTTTATGGGAATTTATTACGCATCCCTCTGATGTAATGTAATGTTTTCTAACAATTGTTTGTATGGTTCGAATACAAGGAATATGTCTTTCTGGATATTTTAGTGAAAATAAGTCTCTCCCAGTTCTTAAGCTCTTACCATTCTGATACCACATTAGAATTCCCACTTTTTCGTCTTTACTGTACATGGTTGAATAAAAATGCAAAAAAACACTAACTAAAGATTAATTCTATTTTTTAACCTTAAATTAGTTTAATTGTTTTGGCCACAGCATGCTTTAGTTTTCTGTACAGTTGGTTGCCTACATAATAGGCGTAATTGATGCGTTCGTTTTAAAAGTATACATAGGCAATGTATACTAAAAAAAAAATTCCCTGTATTAAACATTTGATATAATTTCGTCTATTCCTATCTGACTTAGATCTCACCGGAAACAACTACTGGCATTCAAACAACTTCCGTTGCTTTGCATTCAAAGTGCTTTTGTCAAAATTAGCACGTATAGGAATAAAAATAATCATGACGCGGAAATCTCAAAAAAAATATCCAGGAGATTTCCAAATAATTTTATTGCTTTACGAAACTCTTTAAATGTAAAAAAGCGGTAGCCAAAGTCGTTTCCACAGTAACTTTGGAGAAGATTAATTCTCTTCTTCGAGTAAACCAGGTATGTACCAGTCAAATACGGATATATCATATGTGCACATTTATATAGCCGGGCGAGTTTTGGTTCTGCCGTTCCATTCCTCGGAAACATCGGACTACCTGGCTGGTTCTTCTTTGGTTGGTTTAAATGCTTGCAATTTAATAATAATATCGAGTGAAAAATAAATACTTGTATAATTTTTATGAGAATACTAACAGAGAGGCAACTGTTCAAGCGTGTATGTTTTTCAGATGGGATGTGTGTCAATTTGATAGTAGATTGGATTTTTATATCTATAAAACTATTTTACATACAATGAACATTTTAAATATGAAAGTTGCTTGCTTGATTACTGTGAATATCCTGAAATTATTGCTGACTATACAGAGCGTTTTGGTTTAGTGCGACAATGGACAACTTTTTTATTTTAAATGGAACATCCTGTATACCTATTACTACATTTTTGATTTATTATTTTTACCTTTACAACGATATAGGGTTTTGGGTATCTATCGTTAATGGTTTTGGAAATAATTAACATTCTCATAAATTTTGTAAGAAGAACGGTCTATCTTTAACGGTTGGTATCTAAATAACGGCAAATAATTTTTCGTAATTATTTTGCAGTTTACACGAACGCCTTTTCAGATAAGTGCCGAACTGTTTAGAATTTAACTATCTTATACAGGATGTTCAATGACGTTCAAATGTATGAACGGTTTTATATAACTTGCGTTTTTAGTTTTGAGAATATTTAGAAATTATTAAAAAGCTAATAGGAAAAAAATACAGAAAAGTTGGTGATAGGATGTAATTTTATTTTGTTTTAAAGAATATGCTAATGAATATACGATTTTATAAAAGTTGTATTATTTACTGACATTTTAAACTACAAATATTTGTATGTTTTATCGCGGTTTTTATTGCAATAAAAAACGAAAGTAAACGAGAAAGCAGCGAATCATTAGGCTTTCCATAAAATAAATGTTGTCAACAAACTACATACGTTGTAAGGTTTTATATGACTTGCGTTTTTCGTTTTGAAATAGCAGTTATAAGCAAATAACCAAATAGAAGGTATATTAAGATCAAAATATTTTATTATTGAACAGTTACAATACCAATAATAATAACTTGTAGTATTTCAAAACACTGCTAACTACCGTTTGAAATAAACAGTGAGGTAAGATAGGGTGTAACTTCTCAGCATTATTGAATCATGTATGTATGCTTAGTATTATAACCAAAGATCTATTAACAACCACATTTAAAATTATGGCAAGTGCAATTCTCTCGAACACACCACTTTAATCCAAGCATAAAGCAATTGTTCACGTTTTCAACACTGCAGGTGTTATGTCTCTAAAAGCATATTAATTCGCATTCTCATATCTTCCCTCGTCGAAGGGGGTTTCTGTAAACTTTATCTTTTACAAACCCCCACAGAAAGAAATTTAATTTGGTTAGGTCAGGTTTCTAATGTCCAAATGGGCAGGGCCCCGGGACCGCGGTGGTCGAGTGCGAGAACGCATTGGCCACTCGAGGTCACACTAAATGCAGTTGCTCCGTTGGGGCGATCGAATCCCGACTGGGGCAACCGCATTTGGTTAGTTAAGTTTAGGGTGCATGTTGCATGAATGTTTAGTATGTAAGGGACGCCCGCACCCCCCTGAAGTAATGCGAAAGCGGTTCCGGGGGGGGGAACGGTAGTATGAATGTGTAAAAAAAAATGGGCAGGGCCCCGTCATATTGCAACCATAAGTTCTGTATAATGTTTAACGTATTATTTTATCGTAAATTCCAAAAACTGTATATACATTTGACCATTTAGGTGTTCTTCAAAAAAGTATGGACCAACGAGATGTTCGCCTACAATTCCTCCCTAAACATTTAAGGACCACAACGTTGATTGTCCACTTCTCTTACAAATAACGGATTTTCCGTTGAATAATAGTGGAAGTTGTGAGGATTCACCTTCCCATGTTTATGAAAAGTTGCTTCGTCGGAGGAAAGATACCACGGGCTTAACACGTTCACTGCCACGCGCATATCGGAGGGGTACTTACCCTGAGCCACACATTAAAAACCACGCAACAACCGTTTCTTTCCTTTTTTATGGCAGTATTAGATTAATAGTAGATTGTTTTAGAAAAGTGTCAGTTTTCCAGCAAGTGCAAATGTTTAATTAACGAGCGAGCGCAGCGAAGCGAGTCAATTAAATTTGCACGAGCATGGAAGAAACACTTTTCAAACGTGTAAAACATCCTATTTTTTCGTATACTTAATGGAAAAGGATAAATAAAAATTTAAAATTTGACATAACATATTTTAAAATTTGTCATAAAATTTAATCAAGCAAGATACTGTGTTGCTTCCTTGATTACATATACTAAAAGTGTTGTTAACATGGTAACAAAACATTATAACGACGAGTAAATAAAAAAAAAAGTGTTGCTAAGAAGAAACGTGTTGCTAACAAGAAAACTAACACATTTCTTTACGATTTTGTTGCTAACAAGAAAACTAATACATTTCTTTACGATTTTGTCACAATATAGTATGCTTTTTTCCATTAAGGATACGTAAAATAGTATATTATTTTATGTGGAGGAAAAGTGATACTTTTCATGACGCGCTCGTGTTTAACAGCCGAACGGAGTGAGGCTGGTAATAGAGAGCAAGTCATGAAAAGTAACTTTTCCTCCAAATAAAATATGCTGTTTTTTCTTCAAATGTCGACAAATTAATGCAAAAACGTCTCTTTTTGATAGTAATAATTTTTAAACATAATTGGGTTCGCAAGGCGGTTTAGACCGGTGTCGGTGAGTAGGCACAGGTTGTTGCTATAGTAATGTAACATAAAGCTGTCAGTGGACACTGTCAACAATATTAATTTATTTTTTTACAATTATTGCGTCTCCGGTTGCGTTTTAATTCCGAATTGATAAGCAGTTTTATCGAGTAAGTTCACTTAAATAATAACCAATTAGTTCCTAAATTAGTGATTTATAGACGCTTGTTTTCTTGTTTCTATCTATGTTGCTATGATAACACTTTTCCCTCCGCCGGCGGGAAAGTGAAAACTAAAGCTCCGGCGGAGGAAAAATGAAACTTTACGGTCGCCTACACAGTCGAAAAATGACAGATTTACTGACGTTTGAAGAAAAAACAGTTTATTGTTTGTTTATTGTTTTTTTTTTACGTCACGCCTGAAGGCGTGATCGGCACACGGCAAAGAAAATGTAGCTAGTGGCCGGATCGCGCCTTGAGTGCCACCAAAAACAAGAGGGATATATAATTTTCTAATCTATTAGAGAAATAGAATATTTGGAAAATACCGCCAAATTGAACAGATCGTTTTGTCTCCAGTAGTCCTGAACTAAGAAGTCCATTAATCTCTGTCCCCTTTCATTTCTTTGCCCACATCCGAAATTGCCAATCTTATCTTCTTGGTTTTCTTTTTTAAATCCTAGTTTAGCGTTAAAATCGCCCATGACGATAGTGAATTTTGTATGCTTTTCTTCTAGAGCTTGTGTAATGTCTTCATAAATATTTTCTACTTCCTCTTCTTCATATGTTGTAGTCGGGGCATAGACTTGTATTATTTTTATTGTGTAGTTTTTTGATATCTGTAATATAATATAAGCTACTCGACTTGATATGCCTTTATATAGTTTAACTTGGGATACAACTTTCTTGTTTATTATGAAACCAACTTCTCCATGGTTATCTTCTTCCTTTCCTTTCCAGTATAATATGTTTCCGGATAGTAGTTTTAGGTAAGTTTCTCCTTTTCTTCTCAGTTCTGCCAGTCCCAGAATGTCCCATTTTATTTTTTCTAGCTCGTTTTCTAATTCTGTCAATTTTTCGTCCGTATTCATGGATCTTATATTATATGTGGCGATGTTTAACTTTATATCTTTCTGTCGTTTTTGTCTTCTTTGGCAGCCTAGCCTAGATTAATGGACTTCTTAGAAAAAGAAAAACTATACGCAATGAATACCTTTTTTGAAAAGCGACCTCAAAGAAGGTGGACATGGATAAGCCGCAACAGGGAAGCCAAAAACCAAATAAACTACATACTCTCCTCTAAAAAAGTAATAATTACAGAAAAAAATGACCTCCACTATCAAATTGCAGAAAGACACAAACTCAATAGCAATAAAAAGAGGAGTAAGGCAAGGGGATGTTATATCCCCCCAACTCTTTACGTTAGTATTAGAAGATGTTTTCAAGAAGCTAGACTGGCCAAAAAAGGGTATAAATATAAACGGCGAACGGTTGAACAACCTCAGATATGCAGACGACATAATACTAATAGCGGACAACTTTGAAGACCTCCAACAAATGATTCAAGAACTTGATGAAAACTCAAAAGAAGTAGGCCTAAAAATTAACCGGAAGAAAACAAAAGTCATGACCAACACAGAAGAAAATAGAGAAATAACGTTAGGAAACGACGTAGTAGAACAGGTACAAAGTTACATAATATACAAAGTGATTTTTTAAAAAGTCAATTGCAGTAGCCTAGGGATTGCCCCGTCTATATTAAGCTTTAGAATCTGACAATATAAAAATTGTAACAGCATAGCTACCAATAATTAAATAAAGAAGGGGTTGGACATTTCGAACACTTGCTGTGAAAGAAATCTTGACGAAAAACCTGTAATTTACTTACCTTAATAAATTACAAATCAGTTGCAACTAAATACTTGTTCATTTTCACATTTTGTTGGGCCAAAATTTTTGACTACCTGAACTGTCACACAGTTTGACATACAGGTAAATGTCTTTCAAAGCTCATTACAGCTGACTGCAGACGGAATAGCTTTTTTTCTAGGCTTGCTGCAATTGACTTTTTAAAAAATCATTGTGTACTTAGGACAAGAAATTAGGTTAACTAAAGAAAACCAGACTGTGGAAGTAAGCAGAAGAACAAGACTGGCATGGGCAGCTTTCGGACGTTTAAGTTTTATTTTAAAAAACAAATCAATACCCCAATATTTGAAAACTAAAGTATTTGATATGTGTATATTGCCGGTTCTAACATACAGTGTTCAGACATGGACCTTCACAAAAAGCAATGTGGAAAAGATAAGAACAACCCAGCGTTCAATGGAACGAGCAATGCTTGGGATAACTCTGAAAGATCGAAAGACTAATGAATGCATAAGATCGAAAACAAGGATCACAGACGTCGTAGAACGAATGGCCCGACTTAAGTGGAAATGGGCTGGACACAATGAGAGACTATCAGATAACAGATGAAACCATGTCATTAACAAATGGAGACCATGGATTGGAAAAAGAGGAAGAGGAAGGCCGCAAAAACGATGGGTCGATGATATCAAGAATCTGGCAGGCCTAGGATGGATGCAAACAGCGAGAAATAGAATTCAGTGGAGAGGCATGGAGGAGGCTTACCTCCAGTATTGGAATACCTAAAGCTAGATAGAGAGAGAGAGAGAGAGAGAGGGGGATTGCACTCCTAGACATAGCATATAAGGTCATGGCATCTAGCGTAAAAGAAAGATTAATAGAATGTGCAGAAAGAATTATACAGGATTACCAAGGAGGATTCAGATTGGGAAGGTCAACGGTGGACCAAATACATAAATTAAGCCAAGTATAAGCAAAATGTTATTAGTGTAGAACTCCGATGTACACATTATTCATAGACTTTAATGCGTTTGTTTTTTAACTATTGGAAACAATTGCGTTAAAACGTGTCTTTTGCTATATATTGTTACTAAATGAAGCAAAAACAAGCGTAGGTTAACAATTATCAACGAATTCGACATGCGGTGAACTAAAAATGAGATAAAAATATCTATTAATGTGTTTGTTTTTTAACTATTGGAAGCAATTGAGTTAAAACGTATCTTTTGCTATATATTGTTACTAAATGATGCAAAAACAAGCGTATCAACGAATTCGACATGCGGTGAACTAAAAATTTGCTTGTAAACGTACTTACTGCAATATTTTGCATCCTCCAATCCTCAAAATAGAGGAAATTATATCGTAGAATCACAACTCTTAAGGAACTCGAAGTGTGGTGAACTGAAAATTTAAATTTTATGTCTTTCGAAATGGCGGCTAGGCGCCATCTTGAACTATTTTTTTAAACAGCAATGGGAGTCGAGTGACACCTTATTCGAAATGTATTTTAATTCTGCGTCTGATCTTTGAGTTTCATAAAAAAATATTCATCCAGAAAAAAATGAGAAAAAACTAAGAATTAAAGCAAAAACGGTATGCTTTCAAAATGTTCACCATTGAAGAATGAAGAAGAACGAGAAGATTGTAAAACACAACAAAACTTATGTTATACAATAAAAACGGAATAGTAATATTATTTTAATAAATGTTCACAGTGTGCTCCTTGAACTTCTTAACAATAGAAAAACCTATTTAATATCTCTTCCCGTACTTTCAAACTTTGGAAAGTTTCAACTCCGATATTTGCACAAGCCTCTGTTATATCACGTCGCAAATCCAAAAGGGAATCGAGTTCTGTTTGAAAAACTTTCGATTTAAAATACCCGACAAGAAAAGTTCAACGGAGTCAGGTTAGGGGATCCCGGAGGCGATTTTGTTGGACCACCACGACCAATCCATCGTCGAGGATACGCTGCATCGAGATAATTGCGAACTTGTCTGCCAAAATGCGGAGGAGCGCCATATTGCTGGAATATGATATCCATGTCAAATTTGTTTGGATTATTTTCAGCAATCTTAACTATTAGCGCAGAGGTTTCTTGCAATGGTTTGGGTCATGACCTCACAAAATTCAATGCGTCTATCGGATCATCTTCAATCAACTGGTGTAAAATCTTCATTTTGTATGGATGGAACTTATGCCATTTTAAAAACTTTTTGACAGTAGTCGCTGATACATCACATGTCGCAGCTACATGTGAAATTGATTGCTGAGTATGTAATACCATTTCACAGACTATCTGCATTTGTTTGTCTTCTGAAATTGCCGGTCGTCCAGGGTTTTTCCTGTTTTGCACACTTCCAAAGTTAATAAATTTTTGCACAGTCGAAATAGGACGGTCGAGAAAACGTTCATTAAATATTCTTTCGACTTCGTGAAAGTTTGGATTGGCGTCGGCAAAAATAAAAACTGCTTCAGTTTTTTCCTACAAAGTTCGGACATTCACCATAATGAATGTTAGTATCACCGGATTTAACGTTCAATATTCGAACGTGAGCAAACACAATAGCTGAATTAAAGTGACAGAACAGAAGACTAATTACAAAGAGCATATATGCTCTTTGCTAATTATTTCAATTGTTTTATTTCTGTTGTTTCGCCTCTTAAATTTTTTTAGCGTTTTGCTAAATATCACAAACATAATTTGTAAGTCTGTCATTTGTTTTTGAATCTATAAAATTTTCCCAAAATTAGAATTATACTCTCAAAGAGACCTTTCAAATGAGGTGTCACTCGACCCCCATTGCCATTTATAAAATATTTAAAAATTACGCCTAGCCAGCTTTTTGAAAGTTATAAAATTTAAAAATGGGCTAAAAAGTAGTATTTACCCTCCCATTAAAGCACACAAAATTTTGTGCGGAAATATGAAGTCGTTCAAAAGGTAATGGGGGGGGGGGAGAGAGACATTT
>JABXWE010032146.1:0-20144 GCA_014611495.1 Limonius californicus | reverse complement strand
GTACACCATTGTGTACTGTTTCTGCGATTTCTTCGGCAGTAAATTAATACACGTCGTTTTCGCGGTTTCCGTTATTTCTGGTGGCGAACACATTTCAGCGTTTTCGCTGCCTGAATTATTCATACCTAGTTCTTAAGCCGATGTCCCACTGTAAAAATTTGTATAAAAACATTTATAGAAATTTGTATACAAACGGTGTGACGTCATGCACCATAAAAATATTTTTAAGGTATGTCCCACTGTCAAGTATTTGGTCAAAAGTTTTTATACAAACCTGATCAGCTGTTTGAGGCAACACTGAGAAGTGAGGTTAAAATTGGTTTATTGCGGTTGGCGCTTAAAGTTTTTGCTGTTTTAATTTATGCAATGGAAAGTTTAAATCCGAACCAAAATTTACTGTTAACTGCGCTTACAATAAGTTTGATTGGATACGCACTTATCCAAAAACAAAAAGCCAAAAAAATAAACGTAGATGGTGGGTTAGGCCGTGGTTAAAGAAATGAAACCAAGGAAGTGGTCGATGTGTGCTTTCAATGGTGGAAAGTGAACTTAAACATGAAGATGAAGACTGGCGGGAGGTTTCGCGCCGCAATTCAAATATCCAGAAGGTAGGCGGGCCGTTAACGCCCAATCAAATGCTTGCTTTCATCCAAATTATAGGAACGGTTCTATTTCAGAAGTTTGTATAAAAACATTTTACGTGACGTCATTAAAATACAGACACCATAAAACTATTTTACCGTGACGTCATTTGTATAAAACTGCTTGCTGTCACACTGTCAAAATGGTTTTTATAAAAACTTTTATAAAAGTTTTTATACAAATTTTTACAGTGGGACATCGGCTTTAACCATTCACTTGCCCAGCGCTTTGAGCTATCTCAGCAGCTTACGAGCGTCCCTTGACGATTGCGCTTCAAAGTATCTCAGCAGCAGCGTTAGGTTCTATTAAACATTCACCTGTCCAGCGCTTTAAGGTATCTCAGCAGCTTACAGGCCTCCCTTGATGATTGCACTTCAAGGCGTCTCTGCAGCAGCGTCAAGTTCCATTAACCATTCACCTGCCCAGCGCTTTGAGGCATCTCAGCAGCTTACAGGCCTCCCTTGGTGATTGGACTTCGAGGCATCTCTGCAGCAGCGTCAAGTTCCATTAATCATTCACCTATCCAGCGCTTTAAGGTATCTCAGCAGCTTACAGACATCCCTTGCGATTGCACTTCGAGGTATGTCAGCAACAGCGTCAAGTTCCATTAACCATTCATCTGCCCAGCGCTTTGAGGTATCTCAACAGCTTACGGGTTTCCCTTGGCGATTGCGCTTTGAGGTATTTCAGCTGCAGCTTCAAGTTCCTTAATCTTTCAGCTTGCATCTTCAGAAAACCATATTGTATACAGGCCTATCACTTCATCTTTCTTCTTGTGTTTTAGTAAGTAAATAGTCTAAATTTCCAACGGGAATCGTTTTACTTAAGGTCGCATGCGCTACCCCGGCTAAGGTTTCCTGGTTTCCTAGTCTGCACAGGTAAATATCGATGGTAGTTTATTTGCTCTGTCTGCAGTTGATATTTTCGTTAATAAAAGTATTAAACATCTCCGGTGATTTATTTTACGCATTTAGCTCAACTACTCTGGATTCGAACCTAAGATGATCACGACGAGTCACGACGAACAAATTTTATTCAGACAAAAGTAAACCTCACGTGATATTCATAGTGACTATAACACAAAGAAATTTAATATTTCAATCGACTTGAAGCGTACATCAGCTTAAATACCGCTCTAAAAGTTGGCAGTTTACACTTGGATTGTGTTTGTTTATAATGTTTTTCTTCGATATCCGTGAGGATGGGTTGGTCTTTAAATTCGATTGATCAAACATTTTCTATAAAAATCGAGACTAAAATGAGAATTATGTACATTACAAAGTATTTACGGAATATAGTATTTAGTCGATGATTCCAGGATTCCAGCGGTAGTTTAACAAAATTTGTTATATTTAATAGTCTCATCATTCACAATTAAAATTAAGATTTGATGCCGCATCGATTACTGTCCCCATGAGGTCGAAAGTGGCACTGGAAGTGTTAAATCAGTTGGGTTTACGCGGTGTTATATGAGTGTTATTGTTAGTCGGCGATGTTGGTTTGCTTTTCTTAGTTTATGAAGTGACCAATTTAAAATGGAAAGCTACAACATATATACAGTAGAAAAATTACAAAAAAGCTGCGCTTTTCTGAATTTACAGGTGCAGTACAAAATGTATTAGGAATTTGCTTCTATCGTTAACAAACCAGAAGTAGTTGGTGTAAGGTAAACAAAAATAACTTATAACTATATTTAAAAACTGCGCAATGAAAAATTGGTATTCGCCTTCATGAAAATGGTCATCTTACTAAAGATGTCTCTACTATACAAGATTTGTTTACTGTCATTAATATTTGTTTCTAGTTTAGTTTTATTTATAGGTTTCATACTATGGCCAGAAAACGTTGCATATATGGCATTTCTTTATTTATAGCAATTGGAATTTAGTTTTTTGATCTTTTTCTTGTAACATTTATCCATTTGTAAATATATTACAATTGTACAATTGAGAGAGTGCAGAATGACGCTTATTAGTTTATTAATTTTAATTATAGTGACCAAAAATTTGCCTTTAAATTCTACTTTACTCTAGCAATTCAATTTGTTTATTTTTAATAGCCACTACAACTTTAAGTAAAAAAGTAGAATGAATTAAAATACAACTGTAAATTCAGCAAAACATTTTGCTTTTTATTGATTTATTTAGTGCCTGTGTATATTTGCTTTCGATTTCTGATGATTACTTTATTAAATTAGTAAAACAAGCGAAAAATAATAGATAAGCATAAGTTTACCTAGAAAACTCATATACCACAGCGTAAACACAGCCGATTAGATTCTTTTTGCGACATTTTGGAACGTTTGGGGCACCAAATTTTCATTTGAATCGTAAATACTAGTCGAGAATTTAATTTTATATCCAAACCCAGTTATTTACTCTATAATACTGTTGAGACATCGCCTTTGGTGCTTATTGACTGATTTTCATACTTTATAAGCAAATAGCAGTTTGAGGAGGGATCTTATAGCTGGCGTTGTTAAGGCTAATTAAACTGATTGTCGAGTAATCAGATCGTTGCACGCCCAGTACTTTGAAATAAGTACCCCCTCCGGGGCAGGTGCCTTGCGTGGCAATGCTGCCAAATGTCGTTAGCTAATTAAAAAAACAGTTATTTTAGGCTGGAAAGTGTCGATTTTTTACGAATGCTATGTATAAGTTTGTAAGTTTATAAACACGATGCGTTGATTTTACAACAAATATATCGGGTTCTGATTAAAAAAATAGACACTGCTGCAGTCTTTCATTCATCCTATTCAAGTGGATATAGAGAGTATGTTCAACAGTAAAGAATATAATTATGTACATTTAACTATGATTGGTGTCAAACCTATAGACATGGTTACGTATAACTTCTTACTTCATAAATAAACGGTATAATATCATGTAAACAGGAGCTAGATATGAACGTTGAGATTCCTAGCTTTGTTATAAGCTCCAAATGAACACATTTTTTAACCAGTCAGTTAATTAACCGTTATAGGTTTGACCTAAATTGTCGACAATTGTTTATATTTTGACGGTTTAACACATTGTTACAACTTTACTGGGGTGAGTTGAAGTACTTAAATAATTGATATATTTTACCTTCTTCCGGGAGAAGTGAACACTACGTCAAACTAGAAACATATTAATATTTAAATATGATTTACGACAAACCTATAGACGGTTAACTAATGTACGGATCGGGCGCTTACGATAAAGTTAGGAACCTGAAACTTCTTCGTAGTTATCGTATGTGTTTACGTGAACATTAACATGTTTATGTGAATTTATTTATAAAGTGTAGTGTTAAAATTCGGTAATATCCCGTAGATTTGACGCAAGTTATAGTTTATTTTGTAACAGTTCAACATCTACTTAAATTAAGCTCGATGCAAGTTGTCTGATTAGGTACAAGATTGTGTATTACAGGAAAATTGTCAATTTAAAACGACAGTAAAGACAATCGGACGAAGAATTAATTTAGTGAACAAACAGAATTTTATAGTGTGACTTCCCTCGGAGTAGGACCGCTGCCGTTTTGTCGTCGGGACGTTTGGGTGTAGTTTTCATTTTATTACTATTATTATTACAAACTTTTATTTTATTACATTTTTTTGTTTGTATGTATGTTAGGGTTAAATCCTGGTTGGAAAGCAACCCCAATATACTCATTTAAGGTGATTAATAGAGGATGAGCATATTAAAAATATTGTTATAGATTATGGTCATAGAACTGAAATTGAATATCTCCGATCGTAACTTTTTAACGGGCTAAGAACCTTCGTAACTGTTTGTCGGTACTTCATTCATTCATACAACATGTATTCGCAAAACCTAGGGATTTTGTGATGTTGAAGAATTTCTCGTAGAAAAAGCAGTTTTGAAATATTAACTGGCTCAAGAAGAGTATTGGTATTATATGGTATATATATTAGGATTTGCAATGATTACTTTATTGTATTTCCAGTTTGCAACGATCGTTCGTCAACAAGCAAAGTTTAAAATATTTTTAGCATTTCTAGGTTGTGTGACTTAGAAAATACACTTCGTTTCATATGAAATGCACCACCCATTAAAAATAAAGCTACTGATTTGAAACTTTGCTAAAACAATGTTTCATTGTTGGGTATGAAATGATCAGGTTTTCATAAAAAAGGATTAACAATTATAAGAAAACAATAACAACCAAAACAAAATTAATAATGTGTAACATCGCCATGAACAGCAATGCAAGCATTTACTCGTCGTGGCATGCTTTCTACCAAGTGGTCTATGTTCGCCTGGGATATCTCGTTCCCTATAACCTCAAGTTGGTGTCTCAGCTCGTCCAAGTTGTTATGAGCTCTTGCCAATAATCTTAGTCGCCGGCCCATCATGTCCCAAAGATGTTCGATCGGCGATAAGTCCGGTAATCATGCAGGCCAGGGCAACATTTGCAATTGTGCTTGTTGGAGGTACGTTCTGGTAATGTTTGCAGTGTGTGGACGTGCGTTATCTATCCTGTTAGAAAATACCGTTTGGCAACGTCTGTATGAATGGTACTAACACCGGCTGCAGAACATTATGAATATAGCGATGAGCATTTAAAGTGCCTGGGACGAACACAAGAGGTGATCTTCTACCGAAACAAGTCGCACCCCAAACCATAACTCCAGGTGTTAAAGCTGTATGGCGTCTTTCAACAAACTCTATATTTCGTCTTTGTCCTCGATATCGACGTACCTTCCTACGGCCGTCATTTGCCCACAAACAAAATCTTGATCACTGAAGATAATGTGGTTCCATTGCTGATTCCAATGCTAAACAAAACAAGCCTAACAGCCTTGTGATGTGCAGTTAAAGGGAGCCGTTGGAATGGACGGTAAGATCGCAGTCCAAAAGAAGAGATTCTTCTGTAAATTGTAGGCATTGACACGCGGCGGTTAAGAGCTCGCATCCAGTCTACAGCAACATACCTTGTTGTTTGCAAGCGGTCTCGTGTAGCCATTCTTCGAAGAAGTCGATCTTCACAAACATTGCTGCTACGTGGAGGTCTATCAGCTGGACGATGTCGCTGAATGCCTTCTTCTGACCAAGCAGACCATATTTGTACAACAGTAATGTGGTCCCGATTTACCCTTCTACCAATTTCACGAAAGGAAAATCCAGCTTTTTCTCATACCAATAATTCGACCTCTATCAAAATCGGAAATGTGGTTAAAATTTCTACGCTGTCTTACTTGAGGCGTTTTAAAACATTACTTGTGTCACAAAATGTAAGAAAATCTCGAAACAACTAATTAATGTTTACTAGATATTGTTTTGCTTCTAAGCAACAAGTTGATGAGAGACAGTAGACGAACACCACAATCACTTGATTTTTTAATGAAAATAGTGATCATTTCATTCACAATAATAAAACATTATTTTAGCAAATTTTCACACACGTAATGGGTAGTGCATTTCATATGAAACTGCGCATATTTTACTCCAAGAAAACTTCACTTACAACATCTGTAATTCGAATGAAGGAGATGTATAAGCAGGTCAGACATCTATTAGGCAGTATTATACGTTAACTGTATGTAGCTAGTTATACACAATAATAATAATAATAAACATTATGGTAACAATTATGACACCATATTGTGTAGCGTTAAGTATTTACTACTAGTATTTTATGTCATTGCGATACAGTTTGTAGAGAGTCCCGGTACTATCTGTTTTACGACTACACCACTGGAAAATCCACTTGTGATATATGTAAAAGCGAGGGGTATTTTTTAAATAAGGTCTGCTTGTGAATGAGAGTGAGAATGACGCGCGGTCGCCGTAGTGCGCTTGAGCGTCTGCTTCCCAGCATGCTTTGCGCGCATTTGCAGCCTTATCGTCTGTCGTTGTGCTGAGCTATAGAAGTTTATAATGTTTAAGAAAATCGAGTCGCCCGCCGATCGTGAGATACGGTCTGTAATTAGATTCTTGAGTACAAGATGAATTGGTGGACTACATCGTTACAAGAGATGCGACTTGGGTGTTTCACATGACTTCTGAGTAAAAGCAACAGTCAATGGAATGGCGACACACATCGTCGCCAACAGGCAATTTCAGTACGAAACTGTTTTTTGGGACAGGAAAGGGATTTTGTTAGTGGATTTTATGCCGAGAGGCACAACAATCAATTCTGATGCGTATTGTGTGACCTTGAGAAAATTCCGGGGTCCCATACAAATCAAGCGGCGTGGCCTACTGTCTTCTGGTGTGATGTTGCTCTATGACAATGCAAGGCCACATGTTTCTGCACAAACACAAGGTCAAGGTTTTGGATGGGAACAACTGAATCATCCACCTTACAGTCCACACCTTGCACTCAGTGATTTTCACTTGTTTTGGTACTTAAAGGAGTTCCTTGGGGACCAACAGTTCAACGACGGCAAAGAAGTGAAAACTGCAGTCACGGATTGGGCTTCTTCACAGGCGGCGGATTTCTTTGACGTCGGAATTCAAAAACTTGTTGAGCGGCATGACAAATGTTTGAACAGAAATAGAAATTATGTAGAAAAGTAGATAAAAGTCTGTAGAATATGGAAAAAATATGTTTTAATGATAGTTACAGTATTTTTCTTCTTATTAAAAAACGGACCTTATTTAAAAAATACCCCTCGTATATGTAGCTGTTGTGGCTAATGGGTACTTTAAGATTTTAGACATTTTTAATGACAAACTCAGCGCATAATTTTGGTAAGCTTCCCGGATATTACTTCTCCTCCTTGGTTCTCTAAGGGCGGATGTCACAAACTTTTAAAAATTGGTTTTCGGCGGAACTCCACTCAGAAGGGTTTTCTCTACTTAGTTCTCTAACGGCCGATGTCCTAGGGGCAATATTAACAAAGATATACATTTCCCATTGGGCAGTAGTCACATGGCTAGTTGGAACACTAAAGGCGGAACAGAACAACCGTCTACTACGTTAGGCTACAAAAGGCTGTTGTCCAGATGCGTCTCCAACAACTAGCTCTATTTGACGGACAACCGCCCTTCGTGTCTTTTAACTAATATAACGAGGAAATGTGTGCAATCCGTAAAGTCTCTTTATAACCAATTGGATTGTGTTAAGAATATGCAAAAAGAATAACATATTAAAAAAATAATAACAATTCATTTTTACGTTTACTAGCAGGTTTTCGCGTATATGAACGATACGATTTTAGTTGAAATGGTTGAGGGATTACTGTGTTTTTTGAAAGAATTGTAATCGCAAGGAAATAGTCAGGTGAATTGTCATTAGTGTGTTTCATAAATAATAATGTAGCAGGAAAATTATCTAAAATAGATGTGATTAATTTTTTCTCTTTTAGTAACATACAGTAGTTCACCTGTGTGGGTGGAACACAGCAATTTTCAACGAAATAGCGATATGTGAATCACGGTAGTATCTCTAAGATAATAATGGTTTCGCGTAGCCCGTTTTGATAAGATGTTTCTAAGGCATTTCATGGAACAGTCACGTCATTGGAATTTAAATATAAATTGAATACCATTAGCTTTAGAACTTAACATATTTGTTAAATGTGACATAAGTCTTATATGTGCTTACGTAGTGTGGAAGAGTATGGTTATGTTACGAAGGTAAACATTTTAGTTGAAATTTTGGTTCCGTATAGCTTGCGTTATTATTACTAGGAAATAACAAATTGATTTCAATTCCATAAGTATTTTTGGCGCTTGTTTAAATGTAAGTTTGTTGCAATCAAGACAGCACCGTTTTTTACTTGTAGCTTAAATTTGATTATAACAAATATTCGGGAACAATTTCTCTTAAATAATGTAAGCGCAGTCGTGTTGATGTTTGAGTACCTAATACAAATTTTAAGCAGATAAGATCTGAGGAAGCGTAGCTATTTCTTTTGTTAAATTTGCCTTTGTATTGGCATTGCACATTTCGTACAAAAATGGTACAACAGACCTCGTAATGTCGAGGAACAATCTCCAATAGATTGTTTCACAAGGACATTAATCTTATCTTCTACGAGTCATTTCTTTGACACATCATAGTAATGCAAGCTAGTACGAATCATATCTCCCAATTGGATTAGAGCCCGCGAGTTGGAGGAAGGGTACTGTAGCTGAAGACCACGAAGGACCTCTTAGAACTCTTGGTACTCGGTGCGGTGTACGTCCAGTGTTTGTGCGGTTCACGTGCTTCACTGTGATTACAATGTGTGTGTTGTAAATGTGTTACTTATATGACGTATTAATTAGCCTGTACATTTACAAACCACCATGTTTACACGGTAATTTGCTTTTTCATATGTGTCGATAATTTATTTTATGATGTGTTTCTTTAAATGTTACTCTCTCTTAAATGAAGACTTCGGCATTTAGTTTAAGTACTTTACGCATGTTTAATCGTAACATTGCAATTCCGGCTAAGTACGTTCTTTAACGAAACTTGACAGATTTTTATTATCAAACCGCTATAAAACATTGCTTACTTTACCGGATCGTTTAACTTCCAATTCCCGCACTAATAAACTTGTAGGTATATGAACGCTAAACATTGTTTTCATCTCATTTCCATCAATTTGGTAACTAATAACCAACACGGGTACTTGCTTAACTCCTAAGTAAATTTGAAAGTTTGCGTTTAACCAGTAATGCTAACCAAATATCTCACAGACTATTAAAGTGTAATAAAACCGCAAACTGAAAGGTTAACATTTATATTGCGGGTAAGATTATGAGGCGAGGGAAATCGTTGCAGATTTCTGTGCGACGGTAAGACACAAACCCGCGCATTATACTCGGAATACTTAGCTTAGTGCCTTCGGTGTTTCTTAATAACGATGTTCGTCCTATCTTATTAAAGTAAATGAATAAAAATTCTTACTCCTTACATGAAAATCTTAAATTACATTCTATCTTTAATTTCTACTTACAGAAAAAGTAAAAAAATTATAAATCTGCGGTCCCTATATCATTTTAAGCTAAGAAATGTTAATATGCTTGTAATTTTCTCCAACATACCACCAAAATATTCGTATTATACATGCTTGATTCTGTCATTTAGAACATATTTTTGATTAAAAATTTACGTAATTCTCTTTATTAATTAAGTATATTTCGATTCCATATTCTGGTGACATATTACAGAAAATTACAAAAAAGCTAAACCAAAAAATGATAAATCTTCGATATATCATTTTAAACTAAATATGATTTGTTTGTAATTGTCTCTGATATATCAACAAAACAGGGGATCTAAACGTGTTTAATTCTGTCATTTGGAACATATTTTTGATTAATGAATTTATGTAACTCTGACTTAGTTGAGTATGTTCCGATTCTATATTCTGATGACTCTCGGAGAAAACTGTATCAATTTTAAAGAAAAAATTATAAATCTTCGGTATTTCATTGTATACCTAAATTATATATAATATTCTTCAATATATCACCAAAATATGAAACTATGTTCTATTTGGAACATATTTTTGGATAACAAATTTATATAATTTTATCATTTATTTATTTAATTCTGAGTTAAGTATATTTCGATTCCATATTTTGATGATATAGCGAAGAAAATTACAAACATTTTAAGTAAGAAAATTATAAATCTTCGATATTTCATATAAAATTAAACCCGGTAATATGATTTGCTTATAATATTCTCTGATATATCACAAAAATATTCTAACTAAACATACTTGATTTGGAACACATTTTTGAATAACAAATTTATGTAATTCTGACTTAATTATGTTTCAATTCCATATTCTAGTACAATATTGGAGAAGATTACAAAAATTCGAGCCAAATAAATTATAAATCCTGGAATATATAATTTTAGACTTAAATTGTTAATACGATTTGCTTGTTATATTCTCCAAACATATTGAAACTATTTTTGATTTGGAATATATTTTTGAACATCAAATTTGTTATTCTGGCTTAAGTATGTTTCGGTTTCACGATTACAAATAATTACAAAGAGTGTAAACAAAAAAATTAAAATGTCTACCATCAAAAACAATTTTGTTACGAATTAATAAATGTTGCAATTTCGAAAGCTTTGAAGATCAAAATCCCATACCAGCGGCCCAAAAAAAAATATTGGGCTGTAAATTACTTAAAGATCAAATTATTTAATATTTTATGTTACCGTCGAAAACTATCGCTCCAGAATACTTTCAGTATTTGCTGGTATATTAATTTAGAAGGAATTATATTTCAACATAATTTAAATACTGGTCATGGAAACTATGTTTTCACAGACATTTTTAAGGAAATTGTAAATGTGGAAAAATAATGCGATTTTAAGTTTTCGTTAACACCTTATTTGTAATAAATTCGAACTTTTTACTCATCCTACAAACTTAAATTCCGATTATTTTTATCACGGTAACAAAAATGTTTATGCATTTATGATGGTTTCAAGTTTAAAAATGTATATTAAAATTATCTGTTATTACCGAGCATGTTTTTCTCCATACACATTTGATTCCTTTAAGCTGTTTTTTATAGACTATTAAAGTTTTACACGCACTTACACATTTTAGTGTAATATTTGTGCTTTTCTAAACATATATCATTTCGTAAAACGTACCTTTTTATGACTCGTAAATTTTATTTGTTGAGGAAATGTTGAAGATAAACGTAATAATTTCATTAAAATTAATTAAGTTTCACGTTATACCTATAATTTTCAAGATGCTTCAGCGTTTAAACTAATTTTCCAGTTATCTTCGATGAATTTGAGTGTTTACGTAGTAGAGCTGCGTTTCTTTAAGGTACCTACCTTACAAGCATCTGATGAAATATGAGCACATATTTGTAGGAAAGTAAAAAATGAACTATGCTAGGTACTCGTATATAATTATCCGGTCTTTCTTACAATTTAAAAGATCTATGATGAGATAAAAGTGGTAATATATAATAACAACTTGCCTAATAAATATTTAGTCTCCTCCTACAACATAATTTAAAGACAGGTTAAGGAACCACCCCTTTAAAATTACGTTATTATAAATCGTTGATACGTTTAGAAAATAAATGAGAAGGTTGAAAAGTCATTTCGAATCGCAGTCCTTTGCATTGTTTTATATGTAGTGCAAAAAATGATGCAGTAATAAGTCGGCATCTGTGAAAGTAATATATCACCTTTAGTGTTTATTAATTGTTTTACGCGGGTATAAAATTAAATTCCGACGTTTATGCCCTATTGTGAAAATAATTTAAATTAAAATGCTATTATGCAAATCGCGGCGTATTTAAAGAATTAGAATTATATATTAAGCCCAGCCACGCACTTTAGCCAATTTTTCAAAATTAAGTAATTGTGCATATACATATGAAATACTGGATGTTAACACCACAACACAGTAATGATGAATATTTTAATGCGATAATGGAATGTGCGGACGGCAACAATTCAATCGCCGTTTAACCAGTCATGCTTCATAATGCAGTATAGTACAAGCACGTGATCTGTTGCTATTCCTCCATGGTTTAGAAATAAAATTAACCGTTTATAAGGAATAAACTAAAGAAGACACATCCGTAACTAATTATAAACAAACTTGCTTCGCAATATTGAAAATCCGGCCAGATAGTCAGTGTTCAAAACACGATGGTAATTAAAACTGCTTGATACTTCAACAATCCCCCTTTTCCCATTTTTGCAGTACCAAACTTTTGAGAAGAGGGCTATTCAAAATGCTAGATGGACCAGCTCGAAAATATACGCATATTTGTAATATACAAATTTAAAAAAAGGTCGAATAATTTATCCACGTATAATACTTATCAAACCAAACAAAAATGTCTTAATCAACATACATATGTCCGCAAATCCACTGTTTCAGAGACTGAAGAAATAACAGATTTAAGAACATATCATTTGCCCAAATACAATAGTTTAGTGAGTTAAAATCAAATTTAAATGGCCTTACAGTTAGACTCTTCGTCCTAACCATTTGTCGTTATAAGTAATAGATATTTTCCGACATTGATTGAAAAATGTGAGACGTACCATCGTGTATAAGCCACAGATGAACGCTATCATGTAGGGGATCTTTCCCAATAGTGGGGGTAAAACGTTGTTCAAGAAGTCATAATACAGTTCTCCAATCAAACGATTTGGTAAAAATACTAGCCCTATCAGTCGCTCTTCCAAAACACCCAGCCAAACATTTAAGGGCAATATCTCAGCGGGACACTATAACGACAACGTCAGCAGCGTCGTTACATATAATATATGAAATTGTATGATGGGGATCTGATGTGGAGACGGTTTGGCGACGTGACCAATTTGGAAGCGTTGCCAGCCCGAAAACCGCAGCTACGTTAGGCACTACAGCGGTATTGGCGACGCTTCCAAAAAATACATAGTATTCAGTGACGAGTCAGTAGCCGCTCTCTCACTCGTCCACCAGTATCGTCATCAATTGGAAGCCCTTCTGTACAGTCATCGTTTTCGGTCAGATAGTCAGTGTTCAAAACACAATCGTAATTAACACTGCTTGATACTTCAACAATCCCCTTTTTCCCATTTTTGCAGTACCAAACTTTTGAGAGGAGGGCTATTCAAAATACTAGATGGACCAGCTCGAAAATATACGCATATTTGTAATATATAAATTTAAAAAAAGGTCGTAGAATATATCCACGTATAATACTTATCAAACCTAACAAAAATGTGTTAATCAACATACATATGTCCGTAAATCAACTGCTTCAGAGACTGAGGAAATAACAGAATATAGCATTTGCCCAAATACAATGGTTTAGTGAGTTAAAATCACATGTAAAATGGCTTTGCAGTTAGACTCTTCGTCCTAACCATTTGTCGTCCTAAGTAATAGGTATTCTCCGACAGTGATTGAAAAATGTGAGAAGTACCATCGTGTATAAGCCACAGATGAACGCTATCACTTAGAGGATGTTTCCCAATAGTGGGGGTAAAATGTTGTTCAAGAAGTCGTAATACAGTTCACCAATCAAACGATTTGGTAAAAATACTAGCCTTATCAGTCGGTCTTCCAAAACACCCAGCTAAACATTTAAGGGCAATATCTCAGTGGGACGCTACAACGACAACGTCAGCAGCGCCGTTAAATATAATGTATGAAATTGTATAATGGGGACCTGACGTGGAGACGGTTTGGCGACGTGACCAATTTGGAAGGGTCGCCAGCCTGAAAACCGCAGCTACGTTAGGCAATGCAGTGGTATTGGCGACGCTTCCAAAAAATACATAGTATTCACTGACGAATCAGTAGCCGCTCTCTCACTCGGCCACCAGTATCGTCATCAACTGGAAGCCCTTCTGTACAATTATCGTTTTCGGTCAGATAGTCAGTGTTCAAAACAGGATCGTAATTAACACTGCTTGATACTTCAACAATCCCCTTTTTCCCATTTTTGCAGTACCAAACTTTTGAGAGGAGGGCTATTCAAAATACTAGATGGACCAGCTCGAAAATATACGCATATTTGTAATATATAAATTTAAAAAAAGGTCGTATAATACTTATCAAACCAAACAAAACTGTCTTAATCAACATACATATGTCCGCTTATCAACTGTTTCAGAGACAGAGGAAATAACAGATTTAAGAATATATTATTTGCCCAAATACAATGGTCTAGTGAGTTAAAATCAGATTCAAATGGCTTTGCAGTTAGACTCTTCGTCCTAACCATTTGTCGTTATAAATAATAGATATTATATTATCCGACATTGATTGAAAAATGTGAGAAGTACCATCGCGTATAAGCCACAGATGAACGCTATCACTTAGGGGATGTTTGCCAATAGTGGGGGTAAAATGTTGTTCAAGAAGTCATAATACAGTTCACCAATCAAACGATTTGGTAAAAATACTAGCCTTATCAGTCGGTCTTCCAAAACACCCAGCTAAACATTTAAGGGCAATATCTCAGTGGGACACTACAACGACAACGTCAGCAGCGTCGTTAAATATAATGTATGAAATTGTATAATGGGGACCTGACGTGGAGACGGTTTGGCGACGTGGCCAATTTGGAAGCGTCGCCAGCCTGAAAACCGCAGCTATGTTAGGCAATGCAGCGGTATTGGCGACGCTTCCAAAAAATACATAGTATTCAGTAACGAGTCAGTAGCCGCTCTCTCACTCGGCCACTAGTATCGTCATCAATGTACCGTCATCGTTTTCGAGCCTATTTTAAAATGGACACTTTCGATACCACAAGATTCATAACAGAAGACTATAGATTCGGGATAGTTTCTCCGCGGTATATTTTAACTGCGATTGATGAAAAAATGTTGGGAAGAATCACCATTGTTAAAGATCAGATCAGAAGTAGTAAGGACTGTACCCACTGGATATGGTACGGGATACAGTTGTGTACAGTAAACAAATAAGAAAACCCCAAATTTTGTTTTTCATGGCAAAAGAAAAGCCTACTGTTGCAATTTATTGATTAATACACAATAATATCAAAAATCGCCTTTATCTTTTAAGCAGTTGGCTTGCGGACATATGTTGATCAAGACTTTTCTGGTTGGTTATGTGGATAAATAATTCCCCAGTATATAAGTAAAATCAATATTATTAATAGTTTCAACATGCTGTATTAACTTTCTGCTGCTTTATATGTACTGCGACGTGATAGCACTTTATTTTCACCGGTAATACTTATTAATTAATTTGTATTTCAACGAAGGAAGGCAGAAATTCTATATACCGTAGACTCAGGATAATGTGGCCTAATCAAAACCGTTCATGTTCATGTTTACTATAAAAATAGATTAAAATCGGAGAAATATATCTTTTTTTTCGGAAGACTTTATTATTTGTATTTTAATAATAATAATAATAGACATGATTTGTATGAATTTCAACGAAGTAAGGCAGCAAACAATTAACAATTTATTATTTGTGTATACATTTTGACATATATAGTTTTGCCGCTAAATTCTTTGAGCTACATGTGGTGTTTAACTTGTATAATTAAAATAGTTCGATTGCGTTATGTAACTTTAAGAAGGTGTAATTCAGGTTAGGAAAATATCATTTTTCCCGATATTTTCAATGAACCAATGTAATACCGATATTAAAATCTTCTTTTTTGCCCGCATCCTGTACATTTCTGTTTTTATTTTCAACACAGGACAATATATTTCACGCTAGTTTAAAAATGATTTATAAAGCAGTTTCTCTATTTTTAGCTAGGCAGTATGATTTAAGGTTTTTTTCAACGGACTGACAAACGTCTTCGTTTTTTTAATAGCCCCTGCAATTACAGATTTTGTTACACCCTACGGCTAAGTTAAGACAGTCACTACAATATCTTTATTAAATTCTTATTATTCCATTAAATTCTGATTCTCATTATTTCCAGAAAGAAGGCATACACATAATCATACTTAATTTTAATTATATAGTAAACTTGCGATAATATAAACATCGTGTAAGGTTAACACACAATTTTTAACATAGATACTTTGATATGTAAGATTTACTAAAGTGGCCAAAAACGTAAATTTTGAAAAATGATGAATTTTTATGTACCGCTTGCGATCTGGTAAACCTGTAGAAAGACCATAATTTAGTAGTTACCACACTATTACTAAGTATACTCTCAGTTCAGTTTTACCCCTTTGTTTGATATATCAATATATTGCAAATTTTATGGTGACTAAGATTATCCCAAAAAAGGAGGTAGTTGCATTTAAAAATAGAAAGTTGATATCAGTTCCGGTCTAACCGGAAGCAAAAACTACGATTAAAAATGTTTAACGTGGCGTATTTAGAGGTTACATCTTATTTTGAAATTTTAAAATAATAAGTTGAAAGACAAAAAAGTTACAGACTGTTATATCATCGCGTTATCACTCGGTATATCAGTGGTTTTTCGTTTACACACATACATACCTAACTGTGATAAAGTTATATTATTATACTTGTGCTTTCTCTCTTTTCTCCCCACCCCCCGCTTTTCTTTCTTTCCTATGACATATATAACGTATAGCAAGACATTACCAAAGTTAAATCATAATAATAAAATACATTGTATATTTTTATATTTGGGTTTTCCCTCTTTCTCTCCCCCTCTTCTTCTCTTTCCCTACCTCCTCTTGTTTATAACTATGATGCAGTTTATTTGATATACTGAGAATAGTAAGCAATTGCCAACATTAATAATAATAAAAAAATATATTGTATATTACTATACTTGTGCGTTCTCTCTTTGTGTCGAATGAAGGGGATTCTGACGTTTCGATTCGGGCAGCGGTAAACCGCAGATAACTGAAACCGCTGTATTACATCCGCGGATGTGGGGGTTCTACTGTACTTTATAAAAAATTTTTGACACGCGGCCGTAATATGTTGTTTCTCTTGAGCTGTATTTTTATTGCGGACAAAATACGGGATTAGATTAGGGAAATTTCTATGATAATGGATCTGATGGAAATCGTAATGTAGTATAATGGTAATTGTTTCTTGTAGCAATCTCTAGATAAAAGCATTACCAAATAGAGGAATAGCAAATTCAGAAAACATATACAATAAGTCTTGAGAACATTGAATCATTCTAGATTATGTATAATCATAAATAAAATAGGGCGCAGTGCTGTAAATAAAACAATTGTAATAATTGTCCTTCAAAAAAGAACTAAGAATCTTAAAATTACACTTATGTCTGTTAAATCAGGACTTCCAAACTCTTTCAAAATAAATAATGGAAAACCAAGTATTTAAATTATTCAGAGTAATCTAAAAACACCTCAGACAATAAATTGAACCAGTGAAACCAAATTTGGCCTCACATCGATGCTAGTAATATTATGTTAATAATGATATTATACTAATCGTTTAATTACTCTTCAGCAAAGTTTCAATAACATACTTCATTTGGGATAAGAGTTGTTCGTACGAGAGTATTAGATAATATTAGTATAATTAATTTCTGGCATTATCTAATTGCATATGTACTTATTTGAATAGTATATTTGCATCAACATTGTCAGCAACAATATCATATAAATTTTAACTCAAAATAAAGATCTAGTCCAGATATTTTTTGTGATAAGCATTTTATGACAAAAATGTGTTTTTGTGTTAAACTATAATTACAAATAATTTTTTTTTAATTATTTTAATTTTAAATTATAGTTAATATCATTTTTGATTAACTGACGTTCAAATTTCGTCATTGTGTCTGGAAAGGCTAGTTTACGGAAATGTAAAAAGTTCGCCAGAAATCATTTCTTACAATCGTCTATAAATTTTAGTATTGGACTTCCAGCAGCAAAATTCGAAGGCAATTGTTCTACGATTTACAGTAAGATTCAAGATATCCCCAGCAATTTCCGCGTTCTTATGGAACCTTTATCTAATTTATTCTGTAACATTGTATTTATTGCTATACTATAAACACTTAGTAGGTTTGAGCACTATTTGTAGTTATGCGTAACAAAAAGGAAAATTCTAGTATATCAATTTAAAATAAGTATTAATAATGCATATAGCTTTAGTTGGAAATTTAAAAGCAGAGGAGAGCAAACAGCCTCGAACATTTTTTGTATCTATAATTAATTTTGAAATGTATATAGGTATGCCGGGTAGTATAAAATACAGAACTTTCAGTTTTTGGTTTCATTTTTTTAATTATTAATCGACTTTGATAATTTTGAACTTACGTTGTCGCTAAATCAGTAGGCTTTCATGTGCGATAATCAATGTTTTTTATTCCAATTTAAAAATGGCGGATATATATATATATATATATACAGAGTTAATCAAATGTATGGAACCATCCATATATCTGGGTAACCATTTCTTAGATTCTTAGAATTATCCTACAGGGTGATTTCAAAATATGGCGGTTTCGAAAATGATATCGCCAATGTTGCCACGTTATCAGTTTTTCCGAAATTCCTGTCAACTTCATTATTTGAAATAGAACACCGTATATATTTTTATAAGTTTCGATAGGGAATTTTTCATTGAGTTCATTGATATACCATTTGATATTATTATTTTCAATAATAGCAGAGATATCTAAAACAACCAACAAAATTTGAATAATCAAATCAGTAAAACAACGAGAGGCTACTCATTTAAGTAGGCGTTCAAATTGTTGGCCATTGACTGTCTGACAATGAACTAAACGATTATACACTGCATCTACACTATTTCTGATGTGTTTTCGTGGAATATTCTCCGTCATTCTTCGGATAACAATTTTCAAATGTTCGAGATTATCTGGTCTTTCTTTGTATACGATATTCTTAACATGTCCCCATAGAAATAAATCTAACAGTGTAAGATCCGGAAAACGCGCTAGCCATTCAATGGTCCCACGTCGTCCTATCCATCGGTTTCTGAATACGTTGTCAAGATATTGTCTTACATTACATGCAAACTGCGGTGGCGCCCCATCTTGTTGGAACCAAATATTTTGTCGTACGTACGTCCATCAGGGAACAAATTTATCAGCGTAGGGACAACTTCATTCTGCAATAACATAAGGTATCTATCATTATTTAATGTTTCTTCAATGAATGGTCCAATAATTCTGTCGTCAATGCTACCAGCCCAAATATTCAATTTCTTGGGGAACTGAGTATGGCTTTCTTGCGCCCAGTGAGGATTCTCGAAAGCCTAGTATCGACAATTCTGCATTGACCGACCCAGATAGACAAAAGTGGTTTCATCGGAGAACAAGATATTCCTAATGAAGTTATTACCTCTCTCCATTAAAATTTTACAAAATTCATTTCTTCTATCAGAATCGCCCTCAATCAGTTCGTGGATCAAATTCACATTATACGGCCTCATACTTCCTTCTTCAAAATTCTCACCACCGACATTTGACTTATTCCATTATCTAAGCCTAATTGAGTTGTAGAAGTATGTGGTTGATCCACGACTGAAACTACAACATTTAGTGCTTTTTCAGGCGTAGTTGCTGTTTTTGGATGTCCTGATTTCCGAGTCCTTCTTCTATCTCCGAAAGCAATCATCATCAATATCTCAGTACGGTCTCTTTCCGAAAGTAACATACTTATTATTATAGAAAAAGTTTTGTTATTTCACAATACGATCAAGGGAATTATAACTTAGACTTGATTGAGTCAAGAAAAGTATTGACATTGCGTCAAAATATTCTAATAATTAAGATATTGACATTTCTAATAAGCTTCTTGTTCTAATCAGCTTTAATAATTCAGGAATACTTTGTTCGTTTTTTTAGATATCTCTTATACGAGGCCTATTCGGAAACGAAGGGCCGACCGGTCGTAAAACAAAAAAGTGGACGCGACTGCCTCCCTGGACTTTCCCATACTGGAAACTGTTCATATCATCTTTATTCAACAGTAGAGTTATTTTCCTCAAAACGGTTGTTCAAGCGCTATCCTAAAACCTTGCCTTGTAACGAATAGACTTACAAGGCTTGTAAGAAGTCCCGCCAAATATCTGCGGTGCCCCTTAATTTCCTTTTAATATGCAACCAGGCATACTTCATTCTCTGTCCGCTGTCCGTACC